>JAJOZX010009051.1:137500-150000 GCA_023014485.1 Bathynomus jamesi
TATATTTTTGTTTGCAAATTTTTTTCAAATTATTGAATTGAATTGACTTGCAAATTAAGAGAGAGAGAGTTTACAGAGTTTATAGATTTAGAGAGATACTTGAAGTCAGTTTTGAAGTCATTTTTTGTAGTCATTTTTTGAAGTCATTTTTTGAAGTCATTTTTTAAGTCAGTTTTTGAAGTCAGAAGGTTGCACCAAGAGGGTCAACCAGAACAGAGGTTAATCGTCTCCACTTGATAGAGATCAAGTGCAGTCATTTTCCATTTTCAGTTAATTTCAAGTTAGACAGTTTAAGTTATAGAGATACTTGATTGCATTTCAAGTAAGTCGGTTGCACCAAGAGGGTCAACCAAAACAGAGGTTAATCGTCTCCACTTGAATAGAGATCAAGTGCAGTCATTTTCCATTTTCAGTTAATTTCAAGTTAGTTTCAGAATACTTGATAAGAGGTCAAGTCAGAAGGTTGCGCCAAGACGGACAACCGCCCCAAAGATTTATAGAAATACTTGATAGAGTTCAAGTCAGTGAGTTTTATTTGAAGTCAGAGAGTTTTATTTGAAGTTAGAGAGTTCAATTCGATGTTGTTATTTTTCAAGTCGAAGTTATTTTTCAAGTCGAAGTTATTTTTCAAGTCGAAGTTAGTTTTCAAGTCCCAAGTCATTTCAATGCAGTCAATTGAATTCAACTTATTCTTTGTAAGTTAAGAGAATTTAATTTTAAAAAATGTAATTTAAGAATTTAATTCAACCTTGTTTTTGTGGTAAAAGAGAATTTAATTCAACCTGAATTGACGGGGTTGCATCTTTAGTTTAACCTTTTTTTTGTTTGTGAGAAGGAAATTGACCGATTTGTCTTTTCTTTTCATGCCAGTTTTGCGTATATAAATATATAGTTATGTAATTCATTATTTGTAACAAAACCGTTTTTACAAAGGTTGTAACGATTTTGGTAATTATTGTAATGTATATGAGGAACATGCCGTCCCTCCGTTTGTTGAACTTTTTAAATTTTTAAGTAGTGAGACAAGCAATCTTTTTTCTAAAGAGCAAAGTGCTCACGAAAGACGTATTGTCAATTTCAAACTTATACCCCCTGCTTAGTCACTCAATTCCCCCGTATGATCGCACATACCCTAAATTTCAGTTGTTTGTTCTTTTTTGTCATTTAATTTTAATAAAACTTCTACACAATAAAACATATGTATTTATCATATGCAAACAAGTTTTCAGACTAAAATATCAAATAATTCAAAATTCTATCAACATTTAACGAAAAAGTATGATTTTTCTACTTAACATGCAAAAATTATTAAAACCTTTTTAATTTTTTTTATTATATAAAAATTTTTAATGTAAAATTTACCTGAGATTATTAAAAGAAAAGATAGTTCGAAATGCTTCCCTTCCATTTCAATAACTTTTTTATTCTTGGTCGAAATTCATCTATGGCTCGATTTACTTTTATTTTTTTTTTTAAATATTATAAAATTATGTTAGCTCATTAAAATGCATAATTGATCTCTATTTTTAAATTGTATTTTTAATTTTCTTTTGTTCAATTAATCGTGAGTAACTGTCCTTAAATTGTTATTGTACCATTTGTAAGGTATCAAACGAAAATTATAGTCAAATTGACATACTACTACAGTATATGGCTATGAATTTTACTAGTCGAATTTAATTCCATCTTCAAAATTTAATTTTTAATACCGCTAGATTTACTTCCATTAATTGTAAGGTCCTCTAATTTCGTTTTTTTAATTACCTTATACGTGTAACTGATTAATTATGTAAAATCTATAATCCTAATTGAATTTTATTACTTCTGACACATATTCGAATTCATTTACGTTCCGTCCCTCCAGTCACTTTCACATTAAACACATATGCATACACCTTCATTAATACTACCTGTAATTTAGAATTTTATAATAATTGACCTTGAGATTAAAGGATTTTATAATAATAATAATGATAATAATAATAACAATAACTGACTTAAACTTAAAAGATTTTATAACCCTAAACCCATCTTAAATTATTATACATTATTTTTAAACTTTGTTAATTCAAAAACCTTCCAAATCCCTACACATTTGACCGCAGGTCTATATATCATCCACTACGTAATTCGATTTGTACCTCCAACAGTCAATAAAAATGCATGTATGCACATTATATATACTATATATATACAGCCCTTATGCTAAAATCATTGAATATCACAATAAAACTATTTCATTACGTAAGTGCAAACTATGCTATTTAGTCTTAATCATTTGTGCTTTCTAATATATCTTGCTCATGCATTTATTCAGTTACTTGAACAATCCTATCAGCTAATCTGTCCCTCGAAATTGTAAAATACACAATTTGCACCTAATACCCTCAAATACACACAAGACCACAGGTCTATACATCATCCATTACGTAATTCTATTTTTACCTACAATAGTCAATAAAAATTAGCTTATAGAATGTACGATTTACATTTTTCCCTTTTATCTACTCTATTCATTATGTACATAATTTATCCCACAGAAAAAAATAAAATTTGGTAAAAAATTTTAACCATATCATTGTTTGTCTAACTTAATTGTTTGTCTAAATTAAAGTATTAATCTTTGAATTCTTATATATTATATAATAACTCACTTGTTCTGCATAAAAATTTGTAATGTAAAGAAAAAAATTTCGTCATCATCTAATTTGAATTCGTTAGATGTTATTTTCTCAATTGTATTGTATTAAATGTATTATTATTGTAGTAATACCATTTTAGGGGGAAATACTGTAAAAAGTGAACAATGAACAATCGCTACACCATCATTATATGGATTCATTGTCTTCATGCAGTACTTATGTTCTTATAGTTTTATGTTTGGATGTTCATTTTTACATAAGAATCCAAAAATCGCCTAAGCGAGTTTTGGATAGAATTTCGATTTATACTTCTTTATTCATTACTGTATTTCTCTAATTCATCTTTTCTAATAATGACTTATACACTATGACTTCACAAAATAACTTTGTTCTCTTTACGTTTCCCATACTTTGTACATTGAATCACGTTCTTAGTATTTGGACATCTTCCGTATTCAATTTATGGTAAATTCTTTAGTAATAATGTTGTGGTGTTATGTAGTATAAATATTATTATTCAACCACATTCATCCATACGTCACATTTTCCCGTCATTAATTTCCCTTCATTATATCTCTAGTATGCAATGAATGAAAATTCTTTATCATCATAATAAAAACTGTACACTCTATAGAAGTCATTATTTATATGTTATGTAGTATAAATATAACAATTATTCGACCATAGACCCCGCCCCCATACGTCCATATCTTATCTTGACCATTATCGTATGTCAATTTTATTAAATATTCATTTTTTCTCGTTCGTTCGAAAACGCATAAATACGTTCTCGTATTATTTTTTTCATTTTTATTTTTAATTATATGACCTCCCGAGATGAACTCGAAAAAAATGCTGAGGTTAAGTGATCGAATTCCGCTGACTAGCAGATTCAAACGCTCAAAGATAAAATACCTCCTTTCGCTCTGATTTCAAATTTATAACATATTATAACATATTATGTTATATCATGTGTGTCATGTCTCATGTACTTGTTTTGTACTAATAACCATATATAATAACCATCTAGCATAACCATCTAGTATAACCATCTAGTATAACCATATATAAATATATAAAAACACTGTAAGAATGGTAAACGACGTAATGTACTTCATTGAAACTGTAATTAAATGTAATGATTTAATATATACGGTAATGTAAAAATGTACTTTAAAATGGAAGTGTAATTAAACAATAAGTGAATATGAAGTAATCCATAATTGTAATCGTAATTGTAATGAACCAAAATTAATACGTACTCAGTCGTGACCTTAATTTGTACTTATGTGTACTATTACGAAATGATATCGCCTTCATAAATGTAGATTCGGCGAAAAATACAAATTAGTTTTTATTTTTATTTTTTTAAAAATTTTATTTGCAATCTTTCAAACATCTGATCATGTGTTTAAAAGGGGGAAATTTAACGTTCGACTGTCTTCCCCCAAACATTTAAGTTTATATTATACATGTATTTGTAAAATTAAGGCACTTCTTCAATTAAGTCACTTCAGATTAGTACTTCATTACGGCACTTCATTACGAGCCTCCCTTGTTAGCAGCCTTGCTGCTAGGAGGGGGCAGAGGCCCCTTGCCTCCTTAGTTTTTTTTAGATTCCGGCCTGAGCCATGGTCGAAAGAGGTCGAACCTCTACCCTTCTAAATTGAGAGCACTAACTGTAAATTTTTAAGAAGTAAATTACAGCAAGAGAAAGTTTTTATATTTTTCTTCGAGCCTTGTTCTCTTCAGGAACTTAGTCAGTTAAGTCGACAAGTTATAAAAGAAAAGTCGATAATTTTAGTATCAGAGAAAGTATCAGAGAAAGTATCAGAGTATTATAGAAAGAGAAGAATTAAAAATTGGCGACCCTTTGCCCAAATTAAGAGACAACCCAAGCACCATAGAAGATATTGGCATAACAGTCTGGCGAGTCTGTAGCCAAGAGTTTAACCAGAGGCGACCGAAAAGAATTAGAATGTTATAGAAGAAATATCCGTTGCTTGCCTCCTAACTAGAACCCCCGTCGATCCGAACCACCCCAGGGCCATAGACGGAGGGGTTAACAAACTGGCGACCTTGCAGTCAATTTTAGTCAGACAGTTTCAGAATACTTGATAGAGTAAAAGAATTAGAATGTTATAGAAGAAATATCCTTTGCTCGCCTCCTAACTAGAACCGCCGTCGATCCGGACCACCCCAGGGCCATAGACGGAGGGGTTAACATATATATAAATATATATATATATAATATATATATATATATATATATATCACACATATATATATTATATATATGTATATTTCATATATATATATATATATATAATATATATATATATATATATATATACATATATATATATATATATATATATATATATATATATATATATTTCATACATATATATTATATATATTTCATATATATATATATATATATATATATATATATATATATATATATATATATATATATATATATACATTTCATATATATATGTTAACCCCTCCGTCTATGGCCCTGAGTCGGTTCGGATTGGACGGGGGTTCTAGTTAGGAGGCAAGCAACGGATGTTTCTTCTTTATACTTTTCTATAATTCTTTTCGGTGGCCTTAAATGGTGGGTCGCCACTCTGTTAAACACTTGGCTACAGACTCGCCAGACTGTTATGCCAATATCTTCTATGGTGCTTGGGTTGTCTCTTTCTCTCGCTTATTAATTCTTCTCTTTTTATAATTCTCTGATACTTTCTCTTATACTAAAATTATCGACTTTTCTTTTATAACTTGTCGACTTGACTAAGTTCTGAAGAGAGCACGGCTCGAAGGAAAAGATAAAAACTTTCTCTTACATTTAGTTTACTTCTAAAAATGTACAGTTAGTTCTCTGAATTTACAAGGGTAGAGGTTCGACCTCTTTCGACCATGGCTTCGGCCGGAATCTAAAAATATTAAGAAGGCAAGGGGCCTCTGCCCCCTCCTAATGAGGTGCTAATATGAAGTCTAATGAAGAATAGCCTTAAATGAAGTGGGCAAATGAAGTGGTGTATTTTTACAAATATACGTATAATATAACTTAAATGTTTGGGGGAGACAGTCGAAGGTTAAGTTCCCCCCTTTTTTTTTTAAACACATGATCAGATGTTTTAAATGATTGCAAATAAAAATTTAAAAAAAATAAAATAAAAACTAATTTGTATTTTTTTCGCCGAGTCTACATTTTTGAAGGCGATATCATTTCGTGATATTACACAAGTACAAATTGAGTACACGACTGAGTACGTATTAATTTTGGTTCATTACAATTACGATTACAATTACCAATTAATTCATATTCACTTGTTGTTTAATTACACTTCCATTTTACCCCTTTACTGCCCAAATATTTTGTAGGGTTAAGTTATGAATGCGTGTATTTGAAAGGTTACAAATTTGTCCTCTTGGGCAGTAAAGGGTTACAGTACATTCTTACATGATAAATTAAATCATTACATTTAATTACAGTTTCACTGAAGTACATTACAAGTTATTATTAATTACAGTGTTTTTATATATTTTTATATGGTTATACTAGATGGTTATTAGTACAACACAAGTACATAAGACATGACATACATGATATAACATAATGCGTTATAAATGTTATAAATTTGAAATCAGAGCGATCGGAGGTATTTTTATCTTTGAGGCGCTCGAATCTGTTGTCGTGAGCGGAATTTTTGATAATAACTTACTAAGCATTTATTCGAGTTCATCTCGGGAGGTCATATAAATAAAAATAAAAATGAAAAAAATAATACGAGAACGTTTTTTCGCGTTCTCGAACGAACTGCGAAAGTTTTGCATTCCATGATTGACACGAGTAAACATAGACTGATAAGTTGATAGGGCATAAGTAGACAATAGGTAGATGAATGAATAAGTAATAAAATTAATAAAGGATAGCGGTCAAGAAAGAACATGAATGTAAGAATGAGTATGGTTGAATAATAATTATATTTATACTACATAACATATAAATAATGACTTCTATAGAGTGTTTAGTCCTTAGGGAAATAAATGACGGGAAAATGTGACGTCATAGTTATTGAATTTTTACATATAATTAGGAAGATTTACAAGAACGAATTAGAGACAAAGAGTGGGAAACGTAAAGAGAATAAAGTTATTTTATGACGTCATAGTGTATAAGTCATTATTAGAAAAGATGAATTAGAGACAAAGAGTGGGTAGTAATGACTAAGAAGTAAAACTACGGGTTCCAATCCTGTTACATGCAATGTGTATGCATAATCTAGGGTCGAGGGTGAGATGCAAGACAATTCATAATTAATTATAATAACTTTTATAACAAATGGAAAATGGATAATGGTTACGACTAAACCATAGAAAGGGTAGATCGTAGGGTTGTGACACGAACAAAAATAGGAAGCTACAAGTAAAATTATATCCAAACTCGCGTTAAGCGATTTGGTTCTTATGTAAAAATGGACATTCGAACATAAAACTATTCGAACATAAGTTCTGCATGAAGACAATGAATCCATATAATGATGGTGTAGGAATTGTTCATTGTTCACTTTTTACATTACTCTCCCCTTTTAAAAATGATATTATACAATAATTTAATAGGGTACCATTAATACAATACAATGAGAAAATAACATTCTAACAGGGTACCATTAGTTACAATACAAATTTTATACATAACGATTTCGCGTGGTCGATTACAATGCAGAGTATCCAAATTTTTAAAATGACACTTGCTTACAAAATATAAAAAAATCAAAGATTAATACTTTAGTTTAGACAAACATTTAATAGGATTAATACATTAATTTAGACAACCAATTAAGTTAGACAAACAATGATATGGTTAAAATTTTTTACAAAATTATATTTTTTTCTGTGGGGAAAATTATGTACATAATGAATAGGTACAAGGGAAAAATGCAAATCGTACAATCTATAAACTAATTTTTATTGACTAGTGTAGGTAAAAATAGAATTACATAATGGATGATGTCTAGACCTGTGGTCTAGTGTGTATTTATGTTTATTGGGTACAAAGTGTGTATTTTATAAGTTCGAGAGACAGATTAGCTGAGAGGATTGTTAAATTAACTGTATAAATGCATGAGCAAAAATTTATATATAGTAAGCAAAAATGATTAAGATTAAATTACGCGCAATGAAATAGTTTATTGTGATATCCAATGATTTTAGCATGAGGTTTGTATATATAGTATATATAGTGTGCATACATGCATTTTTATTGACTGTTGTAGGTACAAATCGAATTACGTAGTGGATGATGTATAGACCTGTGGTCAAATGTGTATTTGTGTGTATTAGGTACAAATTGTAGTGGTTGGTGATACGTCCAAAAGAAGAAAGTTACTTTAAGGAATAGATAAAACAACTTAATAAATGCATGAACGAGAATTTATATATAGTAAGCAAAAATTATTAAGATTATAACGATGATGTTTGCATACGAGTTTTAATGCAAAAGTGACTGAAGGGACGGAACGTAAATGAATTCGAATATGTGTCAAAAGTAATAAAATTCAATTAGGATTATAGATTTTACATAATTAATCAGTTACACGTATAAGGTAATTAAAAAAACGAACTTAGAGGACTTACAATTAATGAAAGTACATCTCACGGTATTAAAATTGAATTTTGACACAATTAATTTCGACTTCTAAAATTCATAGCCATATACTGTAGTAGTATGTCAATTTGACTATAATTTTCGTTTGATACCTTACAAATGGTACAATAACAATTTAAGGACAGTTGCTCACGATTAATTGAACAAAATAAAAATAAAAATACAAATTAAAAATAGAGATCAATTATGCATTTTAATGAGCTAACATAATTTTTTTATAATATTCTTAAAAAAAAGTAAATCGAACCATAGATGAATTTCGACCAAGAATAAAAAAGTTATTGAAATGGAAGGGAAGCATTTCGAACAATCTTTTCTTTTAATAATTTCAGGTAAGTTTTATATTAAAAATTATTTTTAGATAATAAAAGAAAATATTAAAAAGGTTTAATAATTTTTGCAGGTTAAGTAGAAAAATCATACTCTTTCGTTGAATGTTGATAGAATTTTGAATTATTTGATATTTTAGTCTGAAAACTTGTTTGCATATAGACAAATACATCTGTTTTATTGCGTAGAAGTTTTATTAAAAATTAAATGACTGAAATTTAGGGTATGTGCGGTCATACGGGTAAATTTCCCGATCGTACAGAGCAGGATAAATTAGGTACATGATCGATTAATTAATTATTACACAACTATTATTATCACGTATACATTACAATGATTATCAAAGTCATTACAACCTTTGTACAAATAATAAATTACATAACTACATAACAAATCGGGGAATTTCCGTCTTACAAACAAAGAAAAAAGGTTAAACTAAAAACGCAAATTGGTCAATTCAGGTTGAATTTAATTCTCTTTTACAACACAAAAAAAGGTTGACTTAAATTCTTAAATTACATTTTCTTAAATTAAATTCTCTTAAATTACAAAGAAAAAGTTGAATTCAATTGACTGCATTGAAAACTAACTTGGGGCTCGAAATAAAAATGACTTGGGACTTGGAATAAAAATGACTTGGAATAAATCTCTCTGACTTGGAATAAATCTCTCTGACTTGATATAAATCTCTCTGACTTGGAATAAATCTCTGACTTGAAATAAATCTCTCTGACTTGGAATAAATCTCTCTGACATGGAATAAATTTCTCTGACTTGGAATAAATCTCTCTGACATGGAATAAATCTCTCTGACATGGAATAAATCTCTCTGACTTGGAATAAATCTCTCTGACTTCAAGTAAAACTCTGACTTGAGCTCTATCAAGTATTTCTATAAAAATCTCTGGGGTGGTTGTCCATCTTGGCGCAACCTATTGACTTGACCTCTTATCAAGTATTCTGAAACTAACTTGAAATTAAATAAAAATGGAAAATGACTGCACTTGATCTTTATCAAGTGGAGACGATTAACCTCTGTTTTGGTTGACCCTCTTGGTGCAACCTTCTGACTTGAAAACTGACTTCAAAAAATGACTTCAAAAAATGACTTCAAAAAATGACTTCAAAATTACTTCAAGTATCTCTCTAAATCTATAAACTCTCTGTAAACTCTCTCTAAACTCTCTCTCTCTTAATTTGCAAGTCAATTCAATTCAGTAATTGAAAAAAATTTGCAAACAAAAAATAAAAAAAATATAAACAATATTTCATTCAAATGTACGGGAAGGTACATAAAAAAAAATTATTCTATACTGAATATTACAGTGAAAATAACTCTCCTTGAAATTAACTATGTTACAATTAACTCTCTGTGTTACAATTAACTCTCTGTGTTACAATTAACTCTGTTACAATTAACTTTCTTTTACAATTAACTCTCTTTTACATTAACTCTCTTTTACAATTACTGTTTCACTAAAAAAAAGTGTATCACTGGTGTCTGAAGCGTTCACTGTGTTTTGTGTTAAATTCTGGCTCCATACTAAATATTAACTGTTAATAGTACTGATTTTTTTTCATGTGTTTATAAATTACTTAAAAAAACAAAATGTACTTAAGAACATTTCTACGGGCGAAATCCTTTAGACGTGTCTTGAAGACGTCTTGCTGGCTACTTCTTCTTGGATGAAAACTAGGCGTGAAGAACTTGGAGTCGTGACGCACCGGTTCAAGGGTGGATGTTACGAACTAGAAGTCGTGACACGCCGGTCAAATGGTTTTACCCTGATGCAGGGTAATTTCTATCTTGGCCAAAGAGTGGCCTCTTCTTAAAATAATCTTCTTAAAATCTTCTTTTTATCCTGATGCAGGGTAATTTCTATTCTTGGCCAAAGATTGGCCACTTGTTAAAATCTTCTTCTTCTTAAAAAATCTTCTTTTTAAAAATCTTCCTCTTCTTAAAAATCTTCTTCTTAAAAATCTTCTTGTTAAAAATCGTCTTTTTATAAATATTCTTCGTAAAATCATCATCTTATCCTGGCAAGGTCGCTAGCTGTTAACCCCTCCGTCTATGGCCCTGAGTCGGTTCGGATTGGACGGGGGTTCTAGTTAGGAGGCAAGCAACGGATGTTTCTTCTTTATACTTTTCTATAATTCTTTTCGGTCGCCTTAAATGGTGGGTCGCCACTCTGTTAAACCCTTGGCTACAGACTCGCCAGATTGTTATGCCAATTTCTTCTATGGTGCTTGGGTTGTCTCTTTCTCTCGCTTATTAATTCTTCTCTTTTTATAATTCTCTGATACTTTCTCTTATACTAAAATTATCGACTTTTCTTTTATAACTTGTCGACTTGACTAAGTTCTGAAGAGAGCACGGCTCGAAGGAAAAGATAAAAACTTTCTCTTACATTTAGTTTACTTCTAAAAATGTACAGTTAGTTCTGTGAATTTACAAGGGTAGAGGTTCGACCTCTTTCGACCACGGCTCAGGCCGGAATCTAAAAATATTAAGAAGGCAAGGGGCCTCTGCCCCCTCCTAATGAGGTGCTAATATGAAGTCTAATGAAGAAGAGCCTTAAATGAAGTGGGCAAATGAAGTGGTGTATTTTTACAAATATACGTATAATATAACTTAAATGTTTGGGGGAGACAGTCGAAGGTTAAGTTCCCCCCTTTTTTTTTTGAACACATGATCAGATGTTTTAAATGATTGCAAATAAAAATTTTAAAAAAATAAAATAAAAACTAATTTGTATTTTTTTCGCCGAGTCTACATTTTTGAAGGCGATATCATTTCGTGATAGTACACAAGTACAAATTGAGTACACGACTGAGTACGTATTAATTTTGGTTCATTACAATTACGATTACAATTACCAATTAATTCATATTCACTTGTTTAATTACACTTCCATTTTAAAGTACATTCTTACATGATAAATTAAATCATTACATTTAATTACAGTTTCACTGAAGTACATTACAAGTTATTATTAATTACAGTGTTTTTATATATTTATATATGGTTATACTAGATGGTTATTAGTACAACACAAGTACATAAGACATGATACACATGATATAACATAATATGTTATTAATGTTATAAATTTGAAATCAGAGCGAACGGAGGTATTTTTATCTTTGAGGCGCTCGAATCTGTTGTCGTGAGCGGAATTTTTGATAATAACTTACTAAGCATTTATTCGAGTTCATCTCGGCAGGTCATATAATTAAAAATCAAAATGAAAAAAATAATACGAGAACGTTTTTTCGCGTTCTCGAACGAACTGCGAAAATTTGCGTTTCATGATTGACACGAGTAAACATAGACTGATAAGTTGATAGGGCATAAGTAGACAATAGGTAGATGAATGAATAAGTAATAAAATTAATAAAGGATAGCGGTCAAGAAAGAACATGAATGTAAGAATGAGTATGGTTGAATAATAATTATATTTATACTACATAACATATAAATAATGACTTCTATAGAGTGTTTAGTCCTTAGGGAAATAAATGACGGGAAAATGTGACGTCATAGTTATTGAATTTTTACATATAATTAGGAAGATTTACAAGAACGAATTAGAAACAAAGAGTGGGAAACGTAAAGAGAATAAAGTTATTTTATGACGTCATAGTGTATGTCATTATTAGAAAAGATGAATTAGAGACAAAGAGTGGGTAGTGATGACTAAGAAGTACAACTACGGGTTCCAATCCTGTTACATGCAATGTGTATGCATAATCTAGGGTCGAGGGTGAGATGCAAGCAGAGCTGGGCACTTCCGCAAACACTTCCGCAAACCGCAAATACCGCAATTGCGGAAGTATGTTTTTCG
>JAJOZX010009051.1:155000-169810 GCA_023014485.1 Bathynomus jamesi
TAACTTTTGTGACTTTTAACTTTTGTGACTTTTAACTTTTGTGAAAATTACTGTTTCTCTAAAAAAAATGTATCACTGATGTCTGAAATGTTCACTGTGTTTTGTGTTAAATTCTGGCTCCATACTAAATATTAACTGTTAATAATACTGATTTTTCAAATGTTTATAAATTACTTAAAAAAACAAAATGTACTTAACAACAGTTCTACGGGCGAAATCTTCAGAGACGTGTCCTGAAGACGTCTTGTTGGCTACTTGTTCCTGGATGAAAACAAGGCGTGAAGAACTTGGAGTCGTGACACACCGGTCAAGGGTGGATGTTACGAACTAGAAGTCGTGACACGCCGGTCGACTGGTTTTATCCTGATGCAGGGTAATTTCTATCTTGGCCAAAGAGTGGCCTCTTCTTAAAAATCTTCTTAAAGTAATCTTCTTATTATCCTGATGCAGGGTAATTTCTATCTTGGCCAAAGAGTGGCCTCTTCTTAAAAATCTTCTTGTTAAACAACTTCTTGTTAAACATCTTCTGGTTAAACATCATCTGGTTAAAATCTTCTGGTTAAAATAATCTTCTTAAGATCCTGGTAAAGGGTCTCCAGACTTGTTAGAATCCTCTTCTTGAGAATCTTCTTATCCTGGTAGTAGGGTCCAGTCTTGTAATCTTCCATCTTAAAAATCTTCCTCCTCTTAAAATTCTTCTTAAAAATCTTCTTTCTTAAAAATTCTTCTGTTAAAAATCTTCTTTTTAAAAATATTCTTCGTAAAATCATCTTGATAGTAGGGTCGCCAATTTTTGTTTATCCTGGCAAGGTCGCCAGTTGTTAACCCCCCCTTTATGGCCCTTTGTCGGTTCGGATTCGAAGGGGGTTCTAGTTAGGAGGCTGCAACGGATGTTTCTTCTATATACTTTTCTATAATTCTTTTCGGTCGCCTTATGGGGTCGACACTCTGTTAATTCTTTTCTTTCAATAATTCTCGGATCCTTTCCCTTGCACTAAAATTATCGACTTTTCTGACTAAGTTCTGAAGCGAGCACGGCTCGAAGGAAAAAGATAAAAACTTCTTAAAGTGTGGTTTACTTCTTAAAAATTACAGTTGGTACTCTGAATTACAAGGGGTAGAGGTTCGACCTCTTTCGACCATGGCTCAGGCCGGAATCTAAAAATATATTAAGGAGGCAAGGGGCCTCTGCCCCCTCCTAATGAGGTGCTAATATGAAGTACAATGATGAAGTGCGACGATGAAGTGCTAATCTGAAGAAGTCTAATAATGAAGTGCCTTAAATAAAGTGGTCCTAATTTTATAAGTGCAGTATAATATAGTCTAATGTTTGGGGGAGACAATCGAAGGTTAAGTTTCCCCCCTTTTTTTAAACACATGATTTCAACTAAAAACAATAAAAAATATAAAAATAACAAATCGCCGATTCTACATTTTTGACGGCAATATCATTTCGTAATAGCCATAAGCACAATTTTGAGTACATGACTGAGTACGTATTAATTTTGGTTCATTACAATTACGATTACAATTATGGATTACAACTACCAATTCATTCATATTCACTTATTATTGTTTAAATTACAATTCCATTAAAGTACATTCTTACATTATAAATTAAATCATTACATTTAATTAGTTTCACTGAAGTACATTACAAGTTATTGTTAATTTAAAGTATTACAGTTAATTACAATTAAACAGTTACTATAACTTTGTCTTGTTTTTACAGTGTTTCATATTAATAGACAATTAAGATGTTAGAAATATAATACAAAGTACATGGCACTTACGGGATAATTTATTTACGAAACAATATGCTATAATGTTATAAATTCGAATCAGAGCGAAAGGAGACCTTTTTATCTTAGAAGCGTTCAAATTATGCTGTGATGAGTGGAATTTCTGATAATCACTTACTAAGCATTTATGAATATCTTGCGAGGGTTGAACGCACTTGAAAGTAAAATGAAAAAAAATAATACGAGAACGTTTTTTCGCGTTCCCGAACGAACTGCGAAAGTTTTTTTTGCATTTCATGACTGACACGAGTAAAGATGATTATTTAATAAAAATTACATACGATAATGGTCAAGCTAAAATATGGACGTATTGGGGCGGGGATATGGTCGAATAATAGTTATATTTTATACTACATAACATAAATAATGACTTCTATAGGGTGTACAGTTTTTATTATGATGATATATAAATTTTCATACATTGAATACTAGAGATATGATGAAGGGAAATTAATGACGGGAAAATGTGACGTCATAGTTATTGAATTTGTACGTATAGTACGAATCATTGTTAGGAAGATTTACAAGAACGAATTAGAGACACAGAGTGGGAACGTAAAGGGAATAAAGTTATTTGTGACGTCATAGTGTATGTCATTATTACAAATCGAAATTTTACCCAAAACTCGCTTCTGCGATTTTGGCTTCTAATGTAAATATGGACATTCGAACATAAAACTATTGTTCATTGTTCACTTTTTACATATATATATATCTATATATTTCATATATATATATATATATGTTAACCCCTCCGTCTATGGCCCTGGGGTGGTTCGGATTGACGGGGGTTCTGGTTTAGGAGGCAAGCAACGGATATGTGCCTTGAAGTGGTTTTTCTTCTATGTTACTCTCCGAGTTCTTCTATAGTGGCTCGGAGGAATCTGGTAGATTTGCAATCTAAATGCTGAAGGTTCCGGATTCTTCTTATAGCGTATCCGGAAAGTTTTCTAAGTTTTTCTGAAGAGAGCAAGGCTCGAAGGGGACAATAAAAAGTTTCTTCACTGTAAATTTACTGCTAAAAGATACAGGTAGTGCTCAGCCTCTGAATTAGCTTCTGAATGACAATGGGTTAATTTGAATGGGTTTATATACCCAAAAACTGCTAACATTATTATTATTAAATGCTATGAAGGCTGTATTATTTTTGCACAATATTTGAAAATAAGTAAATTTTTTAGCTGTGGTAAGGCTTCAACGAGTAAACAAAATATTTGAAGACGAAACCATATTTTTATCTTAAACCGCGACTTTTCAGATCTGATGTTATCATGATCTGCCAAGTTAACTAAAAGTGGAAATCGGACTATGCATCTTTACACTAAAATATGCATTTGAGTGAAATTTTAAGGTTTAAGATGTACAATTTTAATGCTTAGGCAAGACATGATCTCATTGTTTATAACGAAAGAGAGTGTAACAAAATGTGAACATTGCAAAGCTTAACAGGATTCCTTATTAAGCGAAATCTAAAAAAATGATTATGAGATTTTAAAAAACAACAGGTCACCAATTATTTAGCAAAGTAGAAAGTGAATCAAATATTTATCCAAACTCGCGTTGGGCGATTTTGGTCCTTATGTAAAAATGAATACACACACGTACATACATATGAGTATAGGCATTATATAAAGTTAAATATAAGATTATACATGAACCATATAACACATGAATTTTTAAAATGGATACTTTTTCTTACAATGGATACAGAGACTATATAAATGAATACAAGAATTACATGAAGGATAAGATAATATAGGAATATGGGAATTATTTATGGTTCATTTTTACATATATATATATTTCATATATATATATATTATATTTCATATATATGTATATATATATATAACGTGTATATATATAGATATATATTATATATATATATTTATATATATATATATTATATATATATATATATATATATATATATATATATACGTATATATATATATGAATATATATATATATATATATATATGAAAATATATATATATATATATATGTATAATATATATATATATATATATATATATTTATATATATCTTTTCATATATATATATATATATATATTTGAAATATATATAGATATATATATATATATATATATATATATATATATATATATATTATATATTCATATATATATAGATATATATATATATATATATATATATTATATATATAATATATATATATATATATTTCATATATATATATACGTATAATATATATATATAATTATATATATATATATATAATATATATATATATGAAATATATTATATATATATATATATATGAAATATATATATATATATATATATATATATCTATATATATTATATATCTATATATATATATATATATATATATATTTCATATATATATATATATTATATATATATATATATATATGAAATATATATATATATATATATATATATATATATATATATATATATATTTCATATATACATATACATATATATATATATATATTATATATATATATATGAAATATATAGAATATATATATATATAATATATATATATATATATAAAATATATATATATATATATATATATATATATCTATATATATATATATATATATATATATATATATGTATATATGTATGAAATATATATATATATATATATATATATATATTTCATATATATATATATATTAATATATATATATTTCATATATATATATATATATATATATATATATATATATATCTATATTTCATATATATATATATTATATATATATATATATATACATATTTCATATATATATATATATATATATATATTTCATATATATATATATGTAAAAAGTGAACAATGAACAATTCCTACACCATCATTATATGAATTCATTGTCCATTTTTACATAAGAACCAAAATCGCTTAACGCGAGTTTGGATAATAATTTTACTTGTAGCTTCCTATTTTTGTTCATGTCACAACCCTACGATCTACCCTTTCTATGGTTTAGTCGTATCCATTATCCATTTTCCATTTGTTATAAAAGTTATTATAATTAATTATGAATTGTCTTGCATCTCATCCCCGCCCCCATACGTCCATATTTTAGCTTGACCATTATCGTATGTAATTTTTATTAAATAATCATCTTTACTCGTGTCAATCATGAAATGCAAAACTTTCGCAGTTCGTTCGGGAACGCGAAAAAACATTCTTGTATTATTTTTTCATTTTTACTTTCAAGTGCGTTCAACTCTCGCAAGATATTCATAAATGCTTAGTAAGTTATTATCAGAAATTCCGCTCATCACAGCAGAATTTGAACGCTTCTAAGATAAAAAAGGTCTCCTTTCGCTCTGATTCGAATTTATAACATTATAGCATATTGTTTCGTAAAATAAATTATCTCGTAAGTGCCATGTACTTTGTATTATATTTCTAACATCTTAATTGTCTATTAATATGAAACACTGTAGAAACAAGACAAAGTTATAGTAACTGTTTAAATTGTAATTAACTGTAAAACTTTAAATTAACAATAACTTTTAATGTACTTCAGTGAAACTGTAATTAAATGTAATGATTTAATTTATCATGTAAGAATGTACTTTAATGGAATTGTAATTAAAACAATAATAAGTGAATATGAATTAATTAGTAATTGTAATCGTAATTGTATTGAACCAAAATTAATACGTACTCATTCATGTACTAAATTTGTACTATTACGAAATAATATCGCCTCCATAAATGTAGAATCAGCGATACTACTGTTCTTTTTTATTTTTATATTTTTTATTCTTTTTAGTTGAAATCATGTTTAAAAAGGGGGGAAATTTAACCTTCAACTGTCCTAACCTTCAACTGTCCTCTCCCAAAACATTAGACTATATTATGCATGTACTTGTAAAATTAGGACCATCTTCAGATTAGCGCTTCGATTAGAGACTTCATTATAGGACTTCATTTATTGCACTTCTGCATTAGACTTCTGATTAGCACTTCATCGTTGTACTTCAGATTAGCACCTCATTAGGAGGGGGCAGAGGCCCCTTGCCTCCTTAATATATTTTTAGATTCCGGCCTGAGCCATGGTCGAAAGAGGTCGAACCTCTACCCTTGTAATTCAGAGTACCAACTGTAATTTTTAAGAAGTAAACCACAGTAGAACAAGTCTTTATCTTTTTCCTTCGAGCCGTGCTCGCTTCAGAACTTAGTCAGAAAAGTCGATAATTTTTGTACAAGGGAAAGGACCCGAGAATTATTGAAAGAAAACAATTAACAGAGTGTCGACCCCATAAGGCGACCGAAAAGAATTATAGAAAAGTATAAAGAAGAAACATCCGTTGCAGCCTCCTAACTAGAACCCCCTTCGAATCCGAACCGACAAAGGGCCATAAAGGGGGGTTAACATATATATATTTCATATATATATATATATATATATATATATATATATATATATATATATATTCCTACTGTTAAAAAAGACGTACAATATTTTTCATTCCCTTATTATGACCATATTAGCCATAAAATACTCTCAGAACTTCGTCTCTTACTCACGCCGCTTTACCCCCCAAATTAAATTTCATTTCGCTTTTACCAACAACAATAGTATCAAATCCTACCTCAACCATAAAGAAAAAACACCCCAGCCACTTGCTTCGTCCACTATCTGAGCTTTTGAGTGTTCGCTGCAAAGCGAACTATATTGGCAGAACCATCCGCCAATATCAAACAAGAGTGGACGAGCATCGTGGTATCTCTACAAGAACTTCACAGCCCCTGAACAAACCCTCCAAATCTGCAATAAGAGATCACTGCCACCTCCACAACCACCCGTTACTTTCCTCCAATTTCAAAATTATCAACTCAGCCAACCAACTAATCGACCTCCGCATAATTGAGTCCCTTTACATCCTTAGTATCCAGCCAACCCTTAACGATTACAGTTCCGCTTTCAATTTAAACATTGCCAAATAAACTTTCAAAAGAAATCCACTATCACTCCGCCCGACTCCATCGTCCCAATGGAATTCTTTCAACAGGCAACCATTCCCAACCTTCTGTATAATTAGTCTCATTACAATCTGGTAAGAAATTTTACAATTCTGTTTCACTTAAACCATTTTATATTTTACTTTTCATCCATACTTTTATACTTTATATCATTTAACTTTTAATCTTTTAATTTAATACATATTGTAACTTGCTTTTAATTTTCGCTAATTGTAAGTAATTTTACAATTCTGTTCTACCTAAACCATTTTATATTTTACTTATTATCCATACTTTTATTCTTTATATCATTTAACTTTTAATCTTTAATTTAATATACATTGTAACTTCTTTTTGATTCTCGCTAATTGTTGCGCCATTTTAATTTGTTGTTCGTTTATTTATTAGACTTATTTATTTTTACTTGTTTTAAAATTTTTAGCACTGATGATGGAAATTTAATTTTTCCGAAACGTCTGTCAATAAACATGTACCATCTTTTCGTCCTCCTATTCCTCGCTCTATATATATATATATATATATATATACACATATATTTCATATATATATATATATATATATATATAGATATATATATATTATATATATATATATATATATATTATATATATATATATATCTATATATTTCATATATATATATATATATATATATATATATATATATATATATACACATATACATATATATATATATATTTCAAATATATATATATATATATATATATATATATACATATACATATATATATATATTTCAAATATATATATATATATATATATATATATATATATATTTCATATATATATATATATATTTCATATATATATATATTTATATTTCATCTATATATATATATATTTCATATATATATATATATATATATATATATATATATATATTATATATATATATATATATTTCATATATATATATAGTATATTTCATATATATATATATATTTCATATATACAGGGTGACTCAAAAGTAGCGCCCGATTTCTGTTTTTTCGGCTGTCAGATTCTTTCTGGGAAGTCATGTTGTTAATAATTGTCTTGCAGATTATTAATTTTCTTAGTTTATTTATTTTTGTTTTTGTTTTGCAGGTTATTGCTGAGAGTTTGGAAAGTTACTGAATTTGCACCAAATTGAACTATGAATTACCTTTCAATGAATCAACGCATTGCGGCCGTGAAACATTACTACAAATGTAATGAACAACCAACGATGGCAGCACGCCATTTGGCACAGGAATTCGATATTAACCCACCCCAGGGAAGAAACATACGATTGATTGTCGAGAAATTTGAAGCAACAGGGTCAGTAGCCACTGCAAAGAAGTCCGGTCGTCCAAAAATGGCAACGAATGTAGCTAAGGCTGAAGAAGCCATCAGGAGACTGGAACAAAGTCCACAAATGTCAACTCGCCATTTATCTGCAGAGGTGGAAGTGAGCCAATCAAGTGTTATCCGTATCCTTCACCAGAAAAAATGGAAACCTTACATTCCACGCTTACTGCATGCCCTTCATGATGGAGATGACGACCGCCGTCTTCAATTTTGCAGAGTTCTTAGCTAAACTTGACGAAGAGGACACAATGCTAGACAACATCTGGTGGTCAGATGAGGCATGTTTTAAGCTTAACGGCACAATTAACACACACAATTGTGTCTACTCAGGAGACTGGAACAAAGTCCACAAAAGTCAACTCGCCATTTATCTGCAGAGTTGGAAGTGAGCCAATCAAGTGTTATCCGTATCCTTCACCAGAAAAAATGGAAACCTTACATTCCACGCTTACTGCATGCCCTTCATGATGGAGATGACGACCACCGTCTTCAATTTTGCAGAGTTCTTAGCTAAACTTGACGAAGAGGACACAATGCTAGACAACATCTGGTGGTCAGATGAGGCATGTTTTAAGCTTAACGGCACAATTACACACACAATTGTGTCTACTGGGCTGCGGAGAACGCAAGAGTGACAGTTGAGAAGGAGGTAAATTTACCTGGCGTGACAGTTTGGGCAGCCATATCTCCATTAGGGATAATTGGACCCTTTTTCTTTGAGGGATCTGTCACTGCAGAAATTTACCTGGATATGCTGCAAACCTCCTTTTGGCCCAGGGTACGAGATCAGGACTGTTATTTCCAGCAAGATGGAGCTCCACCTCATTATGGATGTCATGTTCGTCAGTGGCTTGATGAAAACTTTCCCGGAAAGTGGATTGGCCGCCGCGGTCCGATCGAGTGGCCGGCACGCTCCCCAGACCTTACACCTCCAGATTTCTTTCTTTGGGGGCTCATGAAAGACCTTGTTTATCGTGAAAAGCCTCGTACCATTCAGGAATTGAAGGCTCAAATCACTGCAAAGTTTGAGGAAATTGATATCAAACTCTGCAGGCGTGTGTGCCACTCTGTGCCTGCTCGGCTGCAATTGTGCATCGATCACGAGGGAGGGCACTTTGAAAATTGCAAGTAAAACAGCTTGGTACAGTTCCGTAATAATTTTCCCCCGAATAAATGGTTAGATAAACATGTCATTCATTTATTTCTACCTTCTTGTACACTGTAATACAAATGGCAAACAAACAATCAACTGACAGAAATCGGGCGCTACTTTTGACTCACCCTGTATATATATATATATTTCATATATATATATTATATATATAATATATATATATATATATATATAATATTTCATATATATATATATAATATATATATATATATTTCATATATAATTATATATATATATGTATTCATATATATATATGTAAAAATGAACCATAAATAATTCCCATATTCCTATATTATCTTATCCTTCATGTAATTCTTGTATTCATTTATATAGTCTCTGTATCCATTGTAAGAAAAAGTATCCATTTTAAAAATTCATGTGTTATATGGTTCATGTATAATCTTATATATTTAACTTTATATAATGCCTATACTCTATGTATGTACGTGTGTGTATTCATTTTTACATAAGGACCAAAATCGCCCAACGCGAGTTTGGATAAAATATTTGATTCACTTTCAACTTTGCTAAATAATTGGTGACCTGTTGTTTTTTAAAATCTCATAATCATTTTTTAGATTTCGCTTAATAAGGAATCCTGTTAAGCTTTGCAATGTTCACATTTTGTATACACTCTCTTTCGTTATAAACAATGAGATCATGTCTTGCCTAAGCATTAAAATTGTACATCTTAAACCTTAAAATTTCACTCATATGCATATTTTAGTGTAAAGATGCATAGTCCGATTTCCACTTTAGTTAACTTGGCAGATCATGATAACATCAGATCTGAAAAGTCGCGGTTTAAGATAAAAATATGGTTTCGTCTTCAAATATTTTGTTTACTCGTTCAAGCCTTACCACAGCTAAAAAATTTACTTATTTTAAATATTGTGCAAAAATAATACAGCCTTCTTAGCATTTAATAATAATAATGTTAGCAGTTTTTGGGTATATAAACCCATTCAAATTCATCCATTGTCATTCAGAAGCTAATTCAGAGGCTGAGCACTACCTGTATTTTTTAGCAGTAAATTACAGTGAAGCTAGTTTTTACCTTATCCTTCGAGCCTTGCTCTCTTCAGAAAAACTTAGAAAACTTTCCGGATACGCTATAAGAAGAATCCGGAACCTTCAGCATTTAGATTGCAAATCTACCAGAGTCCTCCGAGCCACTATAGAAGAACTCGGAGAGTAACATAGAAGAAAAACCACTTCAAGGCACCTATCCGTTGCTTGCCTCCTAAACCAGAACCCCCGTCAATCCGAACCACCCCAGGGCCATAGACGGAGGGGTTAACAACTGGCGACCCTTTAACCAGGATCTCCACGACTCCAGGATTCTTCCAGTCCTCCAGACCCTTTAACCAGGATCTTCACGACTCCAGGATTCTTCCAGTCCTCCAGACCCTTTAACCAGGATCTCCACGACTCCAGGATTCTTCCAGTCCTCCAGACCCTTTAACCAGGATCTTCACGACTCCAGGATTCTTCCAGTCTTCCAGACCCTGGAACCAGAACCAACACCCAGTTGACCGGCGTGTCACGACTTCGAGTTCGTCACATCCACCCGTGAACCGGTGCGTTACGACTCCAAGTTCTTCACGCCTACTTGTCATCTAGGAACAAGTGGCCAGCCAGACACGTCTTCAGGACACACCTCAAAAGGATTTCGCCATAGGAATCTTGTTAAGTACAAAACTCTTTTTTAAAATAATTTCTAAACATTTGAAAAGTAATTATTATTAACAATTAATATTTAGTATTGAGCCAGAATTAACAAAAAACACAGTGAACACTACAGACACCAGTGATACACTCTTGTTATTGAAAACAGTATTGTCACAGTTATTTTCAGTTATTTTTACTATTCTAGTTAGTATATTATAATTTTATTTAATGTACCAAACGTAGTATTACCATACCATCACGTACATTTGAGTGAAATTTTGTTTACATTTTTATTTTTGTTTGCAATCTTTTCAAATTTCCCCGAGTTAGGCAAATTGTTGTGCATTATTTTTTTTAGATAGTGTAGTTAGGAAAACCCCTTAAGTGATCATTCCATGAATTAAGATCGGTCAAGCAGACCTAATTAGAACATTAATAAGAACCTTCACATAAGAAACGAACCCGCTCAGAATCCGAGCTCAACGGTCGACCCCCATTGCCACCAAAACGAGGCCGACCCCTTCGCCCACCAACACAAGTATCCACACAAGTATCCCACAACTACCCCCAGCTCCGTATAACTTAAGGCGTAGAAATGAATAAAATTGTCCCCCTTATAATTTTCCAAATTATTTACTCTTGTAGACCTAGCATTAAAATTTCTACCGGAGTTGTTATAGAAAAACTTGCAGAAGGTAAATTTTTGAAAGGGCATGCAGACCTTTATATAAATTTGCAACCCCCTGCTAGAATTAAAATCAATCTCCTTCAGATACAAACCCAATTAGAAACGTTTGAAAGTAAAGTCCAAAATTCTTTCCAAGGAAAAGATCAGATTAGTCGCGTTCTGTTAGAAAATACCCTCGAAAATATTCAAACTACAGCACGCGCCCTATCAGAAATATTAGCCTTACCATGGATACAAACTGAAACCAAAAATTCCGAAAACTTTAACCAAAGAAGTAAAAGGGGACTGATAGATATAGGAGGGAAACTGTTCAAAGGTTTATTCGGATTAGCAACCGAAGAAGATATTAAAAGAGTTGAACTTAAATTGAATCTCTTCGCTCGGAATCGACAATATAATGGACACATGTTAGAACAAACTATTAGGTCATTACACGAAAACAATCGCTTCCTTCACTCCCTTTCGGACAGATTCACATACCTTGAATCCATGTTAGCTCAATACAAAGAACACAAACGATATCTAGAATTAATAGAAATAATGAACATACAAGTAACCCTAATCGATAAATACTTACAACGAATAACTACGATTCATTCCAAGGTTTTGCGTGCAACCCAGCTAGCCCATGGAAAAATCACTCTTTCCACCCTAATACCATGGGAAATACTCCAGTCCTTGATTCACACCGCCCAGTCACAATTAAAATTATCACCCATATTCCCACTCAACCACACTAATTACCCTCAATTTCTAGAATACACCTGGACTGTACATGGACCACGCCCCTACACATACCTCATAATTATACCATTTTTCGATTTCCTCACTTATGACGTATATAGATTTCACCCTTTCCCAACACCCTACCAAAATAACTCTAATGTCTATCGATTGTATTTACCCACCGTACCACCTTACCTTTTCCTCACCAAAGATCTATCAGCTTATTCTATGATGTCAGATAGCGACGTCCGGCATTGCCGATTCCCGCAACCAAATAAACAACTCATCTGCCCTCCACTCAAACCAGTTATTCTTCCCACTACTAGGTCTTGCTTTGTCGATTTAATTCGTGACCGGCATGCCCCCGTATGTTCATTTAAAAAATTTCATTCCCCTAAAACCATCCAACTACGAATTGGACCAGACATCTGGGTTTCCTTCGCGAACAGGACTGCCGCTACCCTCGAGTGTCCATCAAATTATTCCCTCATTACAATCCCTATGATTATTCGGCTACCAATTGGTTGCTCCTTGCGTTCAAAAGCCCTCCAAATATACAACCCGTATAAGGTTACCCTTAATAACTCATACCCATTTCCGTCGCAAATTAAATTTAAACCCGTCATAGAGATCTTAAATCTCTCCATAAAACCTGTAACCATCCTACCCGAACTGCATGCCCCTGAATGGAATGATCAATTGAGCCGGTTTAAAATTTCGGATGATAACCAAAACAACCTCTTACAAATACTACAACCGGTAACCATTTTCTCAACATCTGCCGTTAGTATCATTATTGTGTGTGCTATTATCCTCGGTGTATTTGTGATGAAAAGATCATTCTGGGAACAAAGAAAACCCAGTGACACGGAACATGAAACTATTTATGCACGACCAAGAGTGCGTACCCAGACCACGTGAACTAGACTTAAACCACCCGACTTATGTTGTATATATAAATCTGTATTATAAAACCAATAGTTATCATCTAGTTAGCCTTAGTTAGGATGTTACGTTATTATATTAATATCATTCTAGAGGGAAGAGCCCTGTAAAAATGAACCATAAATAATTCCCATATTCCTATATTATCTTATCCTTCATGTAATTCTTGTATTCATTTATATAGTCTCTGTATCCATTGTAAGAAAAAGTATCCATTTTAAAAATTCATGTGTTATATGGTTCATGTATAATCTTATATATTTAACTTTATATAATGCCTATACTCTATGTATGTACGTGTGTGTATTCATTTTTACATAAGGACCAAAATCGCCCAACGCGAGTTTGGATAAAATATTTGATTCACTTTCAACTTTGCTAAATAATTGGTGATTGTTTTTTAAAATCTCATAATCATTTTTTAGATTTCGCTTAATAAGGAATCCTGTTAAGCTTTGCAATGTTCACATTTTGTATACACTCTCTTTCGTTATAAACAATGAGATCATGTCTTGCCTAAGCATTAAAATTGTACATCTTAAACCTTAAAATTTCACTCATATGCATATTTTAGTGTAAAGATGCATAGTCCGATTTCCACTTTAGTTAACTTGGCAGATCATGATAACATCAGATCTGAAAAGTCGCGGTTTAAGATAAAAATATGGTTTCGTCTTCAAATATTTTGTTTACTCGTTCAAGCCTTACCACAGCTAAAAAATTTACTTATTTTAAATATTGTGCAAAAATAATACAGCCTTCTTAGCATTTAATAATAATAATGTTAGCAGTTTTTGGGTATATAAACCCATTCAAATTCATCCATTGTCATTCAGAAGCTAATTCAGAGGCTGAGCACTACCTGTATTTTTTTAGCAGTAAATTACAGTGAAGCTAGTTTTTACCTTATCCTTCGAGCCTTGCTCTCTTCAGAAAAACTTAGAAAACTTTCCGGATACGCTATAAGAAGAATCCGGAACCTTCAGCATTTAGATTGCAAATCTACCAGAGTCCTCCGAGCCACTATAGAAGAACTCGGAGAGTAACATAGAAGAAAAACCACTTCAAGGCACCTATCCGTTGCTTGCCTCCTAAACCAGAACCCCCGTCAATCCGAACCACCCCAGGGCCATAGACGGAGGGGTTAACATATATATATATATATATATATATATATATATATATATATATATATATATATATATATATATATATATATATATATATATATATATATATATGTATATATATATATATATATATATATATATATATATATATATATATATATATATGTAAAAATGAAATGAATAATCAATATTCATTTTTACATAAGAACCAAAATCGCTTAACGCGAGTTTGGATAATAATTTTACTTGAAGCTTCCTATTTTTGTTCGTGTCACAACCCTACGATCTACCATATCTATGGT
>JAJOZX010009052.1:0-72500 GCA_023014485.1 Bathynomus jamesi
TGATTTTGGGAACTCTAGTAATGGCATTCAAATTTGCGTTGTCACTTCTCTGTCTTACGAAGGTTTCGAGTATTTTAAATTTTAAGGAAACATCTTGAGTGGGATAGTGAATTGTTATAATTAGTAGGAAAAGTGAGCCCTACGGGTCCATTTTAGCTAGACCTGCGGTGCTGGGGCTTTCGGCCTCAGTAATTGGGGGGCGCGTCAAACTACAAAATTGCCCATATTTGTTTTATGTAGTTTAGTCAGTCTAATACTTGTATCTATATTACAGAAAGGCAGTCCTGTCCGCCCGTCCGCCTTCTGAAGGTTCAATTATTCAGTCAATAAAACTATAAAGAAGAACACAGCAACGAAAATCTTAAGCTTCACATGCCGAACCCATGTATCAAGATTTGTGAAGCTTAAGATTTTTATGGCTGCGTTCTTTTCTACAGTTCTATTGACGAATAATTGACTCCCTTTAATTACAACCCTCTGCCGCCTATTCTTCAGCCAGTTTTCAATCCACCTACCTACTTCCCCACCGATACCCAGCGCGCGCACTTTGGCATTAGCCGGCGGTGAGGTACTTTATCAAAGGCTTTCTGAAAGTCGAGAGAGAGAGTTACAAGGAGTTACAAGGAAAAGAAGTACCTCAAAAGGCCTTGCGGCCCATACCGAAGACGGTACCAATGGCAACGGGTGCCAGGGAAAATTTTCTACACCTCAAATAGTGTGCAAGATTTGGTCTAACCTTTTCTTGAAGTGATCCACAGAGGAACTGTTCACAACTTCTGAAGGTAACTTGTTCCACGTGTCACAGATCTTATAGGTAAAGTAATTCCAAACACAACTCCTAAACCGTTTCAAATCCAACTTCCAACCATTGTTGCGAGTTGGGTTATCATTTGAACTAAACATGCTTCTAAAATCGACATCGTTGAACCGCGTAAGAGCTTGAAAACCTCGATGAGTTGACCGCGCAACTTCCGAGTTTCCAGCGAAAACAAGTTCAGGGCGCGTAAGCGTCGATTGTAGCCTATATGCCTAACGGAAGGGATTAACTTTGTGGCCCTCGCCTGCACTCGCTCCAGCCTCTCAAAATCTTTCCTGAGGGTAGACGACCAGAACTGCACTGCATACTCCAGGTGCGGCGAACCAGAGAATTGTACAGAGAAACCACAATCTCCTTGTTCCGAACTAAAATGCCTCTGATATAACCCAACAGCTTCTGGGCTTTCTTTTCCACTTCTACGCACTGTTTCGTAAACTTAAGGTCGCTGCTAATTAGCACACCCAAGTCGTTTTCCAAATCAGTCGCCTCGATATTGTTCCCCAACATCGAGTAGTCCGACTTGGGATTGGCGTAGCCAATGTGCATCACTTTGCATTTACCCAAGTTAAACGGCATTTGCCATTTTTCGGACCACTCTCCTATCCTACCTAGGTCCGCACGCAGTTCCTCGATCGCTTCGGGCGTCCCAACATTGGCCCCAAGCTTGGTGTCATCAGCGAATTTGGCGATCCGACTGACGATGCCACCATCGATATCATTTATGTAAATGATAAACAACAGTGGCCCCAAAACAGAACCTTGAGGAACCCCACTCGTGACCGAGGCCCATCCCGAACAAACCCCTTTAATTAGAACCCTCTGCCGCCTATTCTTCAGCCAGTTTTCAATCCACCTACCTACTTCCCCACCGATACCCACCGCGCGCACTTTCGCCATTAGCCGGGGGTGAGGTACCATATCAAAGGCTTTCTGAAAGTCGAGATAAAGTATATCACTCGCCCTGCTCTTATCATACTCACTCAACATGACGTGGAAAAACTCGAGCAAGTTGGTGAGACACGACCTATGCCGTCTAAACCCATGTTGGGAGTCCCCAAGCAGCTTGTAGGAATCCAAATGGTCAACAATCCTATCCTCTATTATCCCCTCTTATAATTTACCTACAACCGAAGTGAGATTAATGGGATGATAGTTCCCTGGACTTTCGTGATCCCTTTTCTTAAAGATAGGGCTCATATTGGCTTCCCTCCAGTCACCAGGCACCTGGCCCGTCTCCAACGATTTGTTGAAGACTGTAGCCAGGTGGGGAGCCACCTGGTCGCGCACCTCCCTCAATATATCGTGAATATAATAATACCTATCGTCTATCTCGTATCGATCTTCAAGTGCTTGCCATAAATTCAGAAGAAAAACTATATTTCAAGTCATATCCCACGTATCTAAAATAGCAAGGTCTCTGTTCATATTATTTAAACTAAAAAAAAGTCCTCAAAACGCACTCCTTACCCTGTAATTTATTGTATTGCATTACAACATAGGGTAGCTAAAAATATAAAATCCTTTGGGAGTCATTCATAAAAAAATGCCCGCGAATTCCCTTAAATAAATAATGAAAATAGACGAAGTTACGCTTCCCCAATGTTTGAAGAGCTAATATTTTAAAACAAAATGGCGTGTACAATTTCACGTTGATGTATGTTCAAAGTTATTACTAAAAATAAACAATCATCCCCCATCAAATACACCATTATAATAATAGACTTCCTGGCGATTCTATAAGCAAACCAAACTACACAATAGAAACTGCAGAAAATGCACTCTTTCAAAGGAGTAGATGTATAGAACGCAATTCCCATATCAGACAGGCTTCATCATTAAACGTGTTTCACAAATCGCTAAAGCTCTTAATGATGTACGAGATCGCTGCTGCCTACCATAGTAATTAAGTTCTCATTTTATAATTTAAAATATGCCTTCCACAAATTCATATCCAATCTCAACTCCCTTTAATCTTTATACTCTTTCAAGAAACACCTTTAATTTTATAATTTATGGGTTTTATTTTCATTGAGCAGCATTTTTTTTTTACTGGACATACACTTGATCATTTGATTTAAAATTGGGTAAAATAATGAAACAACAACTGTAAATTCTTACATTTTGCTTACAATTATTATTAAACAATTTTATTATTATTATTATGATACTTGCCATTTCACTTCCCTTATGTTATAAATAAACTGAATCCCATAAATTTTGCCAATAAAGCTTCCATGCTTCCTAACAGCATATTCGGGTTAGAATTGTCACTTCAAATACATAAATTGTACAGTAAAATATTATAAAATCTGAGGTGAAGTTTTGAAAGTTTTCTTCTAATTTCAAAAGTATATCTTGTATCGTGTACCACTGATACTGATTATATGCATCGTGAATCAATGATAAATTTTTTTATCTTGCACATCTGTGCTCGCACGCGCGCGCGCACACATACACATATATATATATATATATATATGTGTGTGTGTGTGTGTGACGGTTACATGCGTTTCGATCGAATTCCGAATAAAAGCGGTATGGTATTACAATAAAAATCCTGCAGATAATCAGTTTTAAACGGTGCCGATATTGTGAGTTAATTGATAGTGCATAGTGGTATTTCTTTTTAAAAAGTAAAAATCGCGGCATATATCAAAAAAGTAAATAAAAACGAAGCGAATTAATCTAAACAGCATTTCTCCGAGTGTTTCTTTGTGAAGAAAATTAACTGCCTATCGAAATTCCTATAAATACCCCGACATTGTCCCCCGCAGCCTCAGTCGCGAGCACCAATCAGTGAGAAGTATACACGATACAGCGTGCCACATCCCCCATCCCCTGGAGTAACGAAAAACTTTCTCTCACTCAGCTTGAGTCAACCCCCACCCAATACTTCCCATAATACCTTTTTTGAGTCAATTTTGTGCACCAGCGGCTACCCTCTATCAGTAACATGGAAATGGTAAATAAATTCCCGCAACTCTGTGGTATCTGTAATAATGGGAAGATGAAAAAATTTCCCTCATAACGAACGCGAAGCAACTTAATGGGATAAAAATTTTCTGCGAAAACTGCATGACCGAAATAAACTCTTTTACAGTATTTAAAGCAGAAAGAGACTACGAGAAGAAAATGAAAGAGGAAAGTGGGAATAAAGAACAGGAAAACGGTAAAAACGATAAGAAAGGCGAAGTAGAAAAAAATCAAATACCGTCACACAACGAGGCCGAAACCATGCAGGCGAAAGAGAGTATAAAGACAACAGATAGTATAAGGGCAACGAAGGACATTAACACAAATAGCGCAAATAGGAAAAGACAAGAGGGCAATCAAGAAAACGGAGTGAAACTGTTCCCTAATAAGGAGCAAAGCACAAAGGCCTCGAGTAAATATGGAGAAGGAATTATATGCAGATAATATATAAAGGATAACTGCAGATTTAAAAGAGGATAATGTGTATATGAACATCCCCCAATATGCAATTTCTTCTATAATGATGGTCATTGTAAATTTGAAGACAGATGCAAATTCTACCACCTGGACATCTATCTGCAGGACTTAAGAAAAATATGGAACCTGCAAATACGGGAAAAAATGCTACCATCAACATCTCCCGACGGACCCAAACAACAAACGACAAAACTTTAAATGACAATAGGAATAACAATAGGAACACAATAAGCGAACAAATTTTTTTTCCAACATTGCAGACACGATACAGCTGCTAAATATCATCCAACGCATGCAGTTGACACAGTTGGAAACCCCGAGCCAAACCGCTTCCGGGAAAAAAGCTACCAGAAGAGGTAGGCGGAAACGGATCTCTCTTGGAGGATCATAGGGCAGCGAAACAAGCGAAACCGAAGCAAAATGAACTTAAAATGCACAAGGGGCAACGAAAATCAAAGAACATAAATATTGTCCTGGCTAATATTCAAGGAATAAGACCAAACCAATCACTCAACAAAGTTTCGTACCTGAAAGGATTTATGGACGAAACAAGGGTGGACATCGCATGCCTCACAGAAACTCATCTTAAGAATTGCCAAGGAAATTGTGAAAACTGCGAACATTGTATTGATGAGAAAGAGAGAAATATAGAGGGCTTCAACTTACTAAGAGCGGATAGAACAACGAGACGTAAAGGTGGCTGTGCTATATATGTACATGAAGGTCATATGACAGAGACGATAATAAGTAAATCAAACAGCTTTGTGGAACTCCAATCAGTGAAAATAGAAAAACCAAACGTGATACTAATAGTCATCTATAGACCTCTAAACACCCCAACCGAAAAATTCTCGGAGAACATTGATGACATCAGAAAGCTAATAAAGGCCATAAACCCTCCATCCCCCAACATAATGATCAGCGGAGACTTTAACTTCCCATTTATAAAATACAAAAAGGTGGATAGGAATATATATATACACCAGAACAAAGTGGGCACAAGAGAAGACCAGGAGCAAGCAAAAATGTTGATGGCTCTCACAAATGAGTTTATGCTGACACAGGAGATCAGAAAATATAAAAAAAATAACTGCCTGGACCTGGTATTGACGAATAACACGAACTTGATTGCTGATATAAAAATAACCCCAACCATTATCTCAGACCACAACTTAATCGAGATATCAACAAATATGACGACAACATTAAAAGACAATACACATATTGAGGAAAGAATTAAACAAATCAAACAAAGTTTACTGGTTAGATTACGTGTACTTTTAAGTTGTGTTCAAACGTTGTAAATTTTTTTTTTTTCATTGGAGAAATTCTTTTAAACATGGCAAGACGTTAACCAGTCACGTTAGGTGGTAATCTTTTCGTTTCCCACCTTTATTTACCACGTGTAGTTTTATGTTCGAGCTTTAGAACGTTTTCCCATGTTTAAAACGACCTCTACAGTAAATATAAAAACAAAATTAACCCTTTAACGCCGAACTATTTTGTAGGATTAAGTCTAAATGCGTGTATTTGAAAAGTTAGCTACAGGCAACATGTGACGGTAAAGGATTTATATGCGACGTTTGAACAGCTTAAAAGTACACCTACCTAATTTGCGATGTTAGACTACAAGATTACCCAAATATGAAATTAGGATTGAAGTTAATTACTTTTTTCGCGTGAATTTAGTTCTCGTCCCAAACATTAGATGACAGAACAGATAAAAGCTGACGCAAAAGTGAGCCAAAGCCCAACTTATATCTAGCCACGTCACATTTCTACAAAGTGTCTCTCTCTCTCTCTCTCTCTCTTGTGCAATCGAGGAAAAGCCAGTGAAACCATAAATTTGCAAAAATACCATAGCTAGCAAAATTTTGAGCTTCACATCCAGAGACAGTGAGACCAAATTTATGAAACTGCATCCAAAGTCAAGGTGTCTTTTGAGCTTAATGTGAATGCTTAGGTCTCGCTAGTTAATTTTTTTTTTTTAATTAGTAAATCTTACTTTTAAGGCCGCAGAGCAACCACATATCCTACATTAAGCCTGGCTTACACGGTGAGAGCTACTCGCGCGAGCCACTCTCATGAGAGTAACTATCGCACTACTTGCATCGTGTCAACTCCTACGCTAGTTGCCAGTTACTAGCACCGCCCACTCTCATGCGAGTAATTTTGCACTCGCACAAAATTGGTAGCCTTCTAACTTTTCAGTTATTCTCACGCGTGTTAAGCGAATAGGTTTGGAGTATTGTGTACTGTTTTGTTGCGGTTGACTTTCTTGTGATGGGATTCTAGCGTCAACTATCATAGGGAGTAGCCAGTATGTGTAAACAGATACTCTCACGAGATTATCTCATGCTAGTACTCTCATATGGAGACGTGAGAGTTGCTCGCGCGAGTAGCTCTCACCGTGTAAACCCGGCTTTAATAACACGTATATCAATCGATAGAGCAGAAAAAGGTCAATATTTTTAAATGACATGGGCTGGACCTGTAAATCAAAATAACTTTTTATGAGGTAGTTTTAGTCGCTTTATTCAAATTTGTCACTAATTTTTTGTTCAAATGCATATTAATGGTGAACATTGATACTAATAATATATATATAAATACACTCATTTTTGGTCCGACGAGTATAATCTTGGGCTATTTTTTTCGCTACTCTGCGACTTAATTAGTTTGTTTTTCTGTTCTGGCTAGTTTGTGATAGAATTATGACGTGCCGTTCGTGTGGTTTCGACTTTGAGAACTTGATTCGTCATGTGCCCTAGATGAAGACAGAGCATTGGATGTTTTTATCAATTACGGCGTTATTCTCTCATCCTTAACTTGCCCGAAATGTGACAGTGAGCGCCTAATACGAAAAGATCAGAAGATATTTAGGTGAAATAACCAATATTAACCTGTTAGGTTAATTGAATGCCCGGTTAGGTTAATTGAATGCCCGGTTAGGTCAACTGTACGCCTTTGATGATTGGTTAGGTTAAGTCGTGATATTTTCGTTAGTTTAAACGAAAATGACGAGAGCAAACTTTTCTGGTTAATTTTGAGGTGTTTTGAACGTTTCCTGTGGTAATGCGTCGTTTACGAGATCTCGTAACATGAACATGTTAGGTTATGCTTTATTGTATAAAATTTAGTCAAAAATATATTTTTCAAGTGTATTTTGGTGTGTTTTGTTCGAATATGACTCATTTCTTGTGCAAATGAACAGAAATACAGTCGTCATTGCATGGCCCAAACACGTATTTCTGTTCATTTGCACAAGAAATGAAGGTTATATTTGAACAGAGCACACCAAAATACACTAGAAAAATGTATTTTTTATTTCAACTTCAGGCCATGTCATTTTCTGCATAATGACCCAGAAAAAACTAAATATCCAGCTATGTAAACTTTTCACTATAAAAATATAAAAATTACGATAATTTTAAGAAATGTGTTATTAAACGTAGGATACATGGTTGCTGTGCGATTCCCGGTTAACTGAATGCCCAGTTAGGTTAACCTAACCAGTCGTCAAAGGTGTACAGTTAAGTCGTGATATTTTTGTTAAAACTAACAAAAATATTGCAACTGAACCTACCAATCGTCAAGGGTGTACAGTTGACCTAACCAGGCATTTATATAGCTGTGTGTATATATAGTTTTTTCAGCTCTATCGATTGATATGTGTGTTACTAATGTAGGATACGTGGTTTGCTTTGTATGAAATTCCTAGTTTGGAGGCGTCCTCTTAATACGCAACACGTATATATATATTTCAACTGCAAAGAAACACGCAGTATAATTAACGTAAAGAACGACGCTTGTATAGGAGAACATTCCGCTCAAGATGAGGAGGGAACGAACAAAATATATATATATATATTATATATATATTATATATATATAACAGCGTGTCCCAAAGAAATGTATACCCACTTTGTTCGATAATACCAGCTATGAGGATAATAAATATATTACTTTTTATATGTTTTTTAAAAAGAATTTTTTCTCCTGAATCTAAATATGTAATTATTTTTACTAAAAATTGAAAAACAAAAAAGTTAGAGATGTTTAAATTAGAATTATTATTTTCGAGACTTCATGTGCGATATTTTCTAATATTTTAACCGACTGTTTGAGATACTTATGTTTAGTGTTGATATTGAAGCATAAATGTTGTAATTATTAGTTAATTCAAAAATTTACAAATTCCATGGTTAAATGACACTTTATCTAAGATGTTCAAATTGTCGTTAGAAAAAGAACAAACGTCGCAGAGTTTAAAGATGTTAGATAAGGTTAGAGCAAAACTGTAGTCTTGCCTAATAGAGCTCAACGAAATGGCTAGGCTAAGCAAGGCACTAAACATAAGTATCTCAAAACAGTCGGTTAAAAGGCAGGCCAGGCCATAAAAAAAAATATTAGAAAATATCGCACATGAAGTCTCGAAAATAATAATTCTAATTAAACATCTGTAACTTTTTGTTTCGTCAATTTTAAAAAAATAATACATATTTAGATTCGAAAATCTTTATAAAAAACATAAAAAGTAATATATTTATTATCCTCATAGCTGGTATTATCGAACAAAGTGGGTATAAATTTCTTTGGCGACACGCTGTGTTGTATATATATATATTGGATAGGCAATAGTTTATTTATGAACAGTGTGAAGTGGAAGTTTTATAATTTTGTGTATTTTATAAATAAAAGAATATGTTTTATAATATATTTTTGACACCCATCGTCGTATCAGTGGCATAGCTAGAGAAGTGGCCGGAGGGGGGGCGATCGCCCCCCCCCCCCCTCACCACCCCAAGCCTCAGAAAGGATTTTGTCAAAAAATTTATCTCTCTCCGTCGGAAAATTTACAAGTTGTATTTCTACTCTTAAAGAAGAGCTCCCATTAATTTGTGTGTTTTCAATATATGGGTTGTTGTAGCCACATTATTTTTTAAAATTCTGTTATGCTCGGGCAGTATAATATACAGGGTGTACATAAAGTCAGGATCTATTTTATGAAGCACTTGGAAATTATATGGAATTCAATCATAAAATGTTAAATTGGTAACATTTATTAAATAATTAAGAGTAGGATTCGACGTGACGCCCATCAGTATCCCTGCACAGCTCAAATCGTTCCGCAGCATTTCTAAACACATTCTGGAGCATTTGCGGGGTTATGTTATCTGCAGCAGTTCGTATACGTAAGTTTTCAAGACTCGTAATCTTCGTCTGATAGACGTGCGATTTGATAAAGCCCCATGCAAAGAAATCTAAAGGGGTTAAATCTGGTGATCTCACTGGCCAAGGTCTGTTGCTTCCGCGTCCGATCCAGCGATTTGGAAAACGTCCATTTAGATAATCCTGAACAATTTTGGCATAGTGACAAGGAATACCATCATGTTGATAGACGACGGTACTAACAATCCTATCCCCGTCGTCTATCAACATGATGGTGCTCCTTGTCACTATGCCAAATTGTTCAGGATTATCTAAATGGACGTTTTCCAAATCGTTGGATCGGACGCGGAAGCAACAGACCTTGGCCAGCGAAATAACCAGATTTAACCCTTTAGATTTCCTTGCATGGGGCTTTATCAAATCGCACGTCTATCAGACGAAGATTACGAATCTTGAAACTTACGTACACGTATACGAACTGCTGCAGATAACATAACCCCGCAAATGCTCCAGAATGTGTTTAGAAATGCTGCGGAACGATTTGAGCTGTGCAGGGATACTGATGGGCATCACGTAGAATCCTACTCTTAATTATTTAATAAATGTTGCCAATTTATCATTTTATGATTGAATTCCATATAATTTCCAAAAATAGATCCTGACTTTATGTACACGCTGTATAATGTTGCAAATTTTCTGGTCCATTGTTACACAGGGTGCATTGTGTGTTTTCCCTTGTGAACAGGTCCGGCGCCAGCCTATTTGGCGCCCTTAGCAGGACTGCAGCTGGCGCCCCCACCCGCCTCCCACTTCACGATTGGGTTTGCCCACAAAGTAATCAAGGTACCATATTGAAGAAACTATTTGCCTTACACTGATCTATTTTAATTTGTTAATACATACATTTATTATAAAATTATAAAATCATTTCACAGTTCAAGAAAGTGTCATGACCAATCAAAACAGCGAGTAAAGCGAGGCATATGTAGTAACAAATCAGAACGCTCAAAAGTGCAAAAATATGCGTGCAAAACGGACATATCTACTGTTTTTTCCAAGCAAGAAGGACATATGTCACATAAAAACAGTTATTCGCTTATTGACGACTCCAGGAACTCATATTAAGCCGTAAATAAGCCGAGTCGCTTATTGACGACTCCCGTCTGTGCGCGCAACATTTTTAAATCGCTTATTTACGACTCCCGTCCCTAAAGGGTTAAAGGTCGTGATAGTGAAAGTTCTATAATGACCCAATAAGATGAATAAGTTAATTATGTAAATATCAGTCAAGCTAAACTGGTGTACATACGTCGTACAACCTTTCATCATTTGTCTATGCTTCTCATTCCTTCATTATTTTTTTCATGTTGTTCTTACATAATACTATCAGACGTGCACAGGGCGGGAGGCGCTGGCGCCCCCCAGATCTTTGGCGCCCTTAGCATTTACTAACCTCGCCTAATGGAAGCGGCGGCCCTGCTTGTGAATCATTCTCTTTCATTTAATGGTCGTGTATTCTACTTTTGTATCGCATTACTGAATACTGATGCAGGTGTATCATCATATACTGTGTGTTCCTCGCACTTAATAGATTCTTTGTATTGCCTGTAAATTGTTATGCTTGATGAGATAGATGATTGATAAACGGTATCTTTGTCACGCCCGTTTGTCGGAGAATTTGGGCAAAAAAATAATAAATATTCCTAGCTACGCCACTAGTCTATATCAGGAGCAAATCTAAGCTTTTGGGGTTTCGTTTCCAACGGAAAAGTTCCGAAGTCCGGACGACGCAAGATATTTTTTCTGGGATATTTGGCCCCCGCATATTTTTTTAGGATTTTTTCTGAACTACAAAGAACGTTTCCATCATTTTCTTATTGCCGCTGCATCTCAATATTATCCAGGATATCAAAAGTTGGTGAGGGTTCTATAAGATTCGTTAGAGCACATGGACAGAACTCTATACTGATTTTTATATTGGGAGATAGGACACACAAAAAAAGAATACTTTACTCTACAGCGTTTTCCTCGTAAATTTATATTTTTCGAGTTATTTGTCTTTTCATATTTACTGAAGAAATTACAATTTGGAAGGATTTAAGTTCACGCCAAGTTCGCGAGGTATAGTGTTGACGTCTTACTCGTGTCATTACCTCCCGCCAATCAGCGGAAGTCACGCTGTCACGTCATAGCTTTTGAATTTCAGTTTCTCAGTCGCAAGATGTCTTCACTGTGTCAAGGGTGTTCTCGCTCAGAATGGCAAACCATTCAGCAGTAATAGTACCTTTGAAGAGATCAACGGCCCTTAAGGGGGTCGGGGGCGCAAAATAGTAGAGTGCAATGCAAATGTTGCAATAGTGCCAACGCCCTCTCGCCTTTGTTGTAAGGCACCCCCAAAATTGGGGAGGGGAATGTTGCAAATTGGAGGCGGAGTTATCCCCCAAGCTAGAATGAACCTAAACCTAAGAGGAGAGGTGTTTGCCCGGAAGGAGCCAAGCGCATATTAAGACTTCAGCCGAGCTGCCGTTGTCTTATAGGACCCCTAATCAGCCAGCTGGCTTATTTCGCCAGTTGGCTTAGAAGGCTGAGTTGCCAGATTGCGCTATTTATTTAATTAAAGCATATATTTTGGCTTATTCCGCCAGTTGGCTTAGAAGGCTGAGTTGCCAGATTGCATTATTTATTTAATTAAAGCATATATTCTGACATAAGCCGCCAGTTGGGTAGAAGGTTTCTTAGAAGGCGTAAATGGCCTGTATATATTAATAGCCTCCGAACGAATTAAAAGCGCACACAAACGCACATAGTTCCCGACTGTACACCCATAAACCCCCTATTATCACACACACACACACACACACACATATATATATATATATATATATATTATATAATATATATATATATATACCACCACACAAAAAAAAGCATCACATCAACAATCGTCAAAGTATAGACTTTTAGGAGCTCATCCCATCAATACGCAGTTATGAATTCCAAATTGTAGGTAGTGGGGGGGGGGGGATATCTCCATAACTGCTCATTTCCGACAGAAATGAAGGTCAGATTCAATTGAAAAACCATGAGACACCATAGAAACCTATTTTGGTTGGTAGTTTCCATCCATGTGCACTAACGAATCTTTCCAGGTTCTATTATTATTAAGCATGTTATTATTATTAATGCCTGGGTTTGATCGAATAATGCCCGGTTTAGGTCGACTGATGCCCGAGTTAGGTTAGGTTCTTTTTCCACCTCACAACGTTCATTGGTAAATTATTTCCAATCTAATGGTGTCAGTGGCGGAGCAAGAGTGTCACGGGCCCCCTAAAGCCACTTTTATGCTTGTACTCTGACGCGTTGATGGTTGAAAACTTTATTAATTTTAACAATAACTGAATAACAATAAAGTTTAGTGCAAAAGTGGTACACTCAATATTCATGCATATACACAGTGATTCACTACAGTCACTAATCACTATACACACTACGGAACTGGGTCTGAAGTTCTGAACGCTAAATTAAGTCACTCAATTGAGCCTAAATTTCTTACGCACGGACTAACACAAGGCTTTGAAACTGCTTTAGCCTTATAATAACATACTTACTAACACACAAGCAAAGATTGAAACTGGATCACAATATGGTATATTTCATATGACGTCATAAAGTGCAGATTTCAAAATATGCAAAAAAAACATTTTTACATTTTGAAGCCGTTTTTTTGCAATTTTTTTTAAATAACTGCTTTTTTCTTATAGATATAGTTAATATATAGCCAAATAGATGTTATTTTTGGGTTTTTTGACTATTTTTAAATAAGAAATGACATAATTTTAAGTTTTAACTTTTACCGAGATTAAAAGTCAGCGAATTGTTAATTTTCCTTGCCAAGGTGTTATCAACGACCCGGGCCCCGGGGCACTGCCCCACCTGCCCCTAGCTAGCTCCGCCCCTGAATGGTGTAACTTTTACGCATGTGCAATAAAAATTTGAATGACACCTCTAAACTAAGAATTTACCTCTTGTTGGCCGATAAATAATTTATACTTTCAGTACGGTAGAGAAGTATGACGTCATGAATCTTCTCATGGTTACCAATTTCAGAACAATTTCACGGCTCCAGGTTTTCTCAGAGACGTAGCCTGTAGGATTTATAGTTGGTCTCGTTGTTCTAAATAAGTTAGAGGTCGCGGTGAGAACTGAGGGTGTTCAAGGTTTTTACTGATAAATAAAAGCAGTCTCGGTTTTGTTTTCTTAAATATTATAGAACGAGATATTTACACTCTTTCTGCTTACTTCTCAGTTTTATTTACAGTAAAGTTTTTCGCAAGAATCAAAATGGGTAAAAAGCAGCATCAGAAAGACAAAATGTAAGTTAATTTCCTTTAGTCTTGGGAGTCCTGTCTTTGTGAAATTTCAGATGCCAGACGCAGTTCGGAGTTCGACAGCTTGGTGATACATTAAATTAGGGGCGATCCTTCAGAATCCGGTCGTAAATTAGTTTAAAAAATAAATTGCAATTTGACGAATAGTTATTGCTTTTGATGCACTAAATTAGTTATTTTTTAAATAATTGCAAATTAAACATGGCGGGCAGACCTGTAATTGAATGCCTGCCTAGGTTAATTCAATACCTAGTCAGGTCAACTGCACACCCTTGATGATTGGTTAGGTTGTCATGATATTTTTATTTAAACTAACAAAAATATCATGACAACCTAACCAATCATCAAGGGTGTATAGAGCTCACTGAAGTTCTCGAGAAAATCAGGCAATGCCCAGCTATTGTAGACTCAAGAGATTTAATCATTACAGGAGACTTTAATCTCCCAAATTACACCTGGAACCAATATGGTGGTATGAAATTGGACAAAAAGGTCAAAATCAAACTACTTGAATGAGTTTATGGAAAAACTACTACTAGTACAGCATGTTTATTGCCCAACCAAAAAAAATAATATCCTAGATTTAGTGATGACAAATAATGCAACTACAATTGACCATTATTATAATACCAACTATACACTCCAACCACAATGTCGTACACATATTCACAAACTTCTCTCTCCACAAATGTAAACAAGATCCATGCCAAATGGACTTGCCACACACTGACCTAAACCTGCACAAGTCAGACTGGATATCAATAAATAATTACCTGGGAAAAATAAACTGGGGAAATGAAATAGAAAACTTACAACCAGACGAATGCTAGGAGTAGAATACAATACCTGCTATCATCAACATTGTACAAGCACATACCAAAGAAAAATGATATTGCAAAGAAGTACCTGACAAAAGAACACAGATACAGAGGAACACTTATGAGAAAGAACAAAGCTATCTAAACAGTTGACAAAGCAATTAAGTGATATAAGATGCAGTAACATCTGGAAACAGATACTGATGTTAGAATTTAAAATAAAGGAGTCATCCATAAGAGAATATTGATAATGAACACAAAGCTATTGGTACTATAAAAGAAAATAGCAAGTTCTTTAGCTATGCTAAATGTAAAGTTATCATCAGAATGAGCATTGGCCCATTGCTTGCTAAAGATGGACTAACTCTTACATCTAATCCACAGGAAATGTCAAATATTCTACAATCTCAATATGCTTTAAGCTGGAGTACCCCTGTAGTAGCTAAAAGAAAATAAAAACACTAGCATTTTTTGATAGAGAAGAAAATGACCAAGACAGACCATCATTGGAAGATATACAAATAACTACTGGAGATATACAATAGGCAATAACAGAGTTACCAGGGAGTTCAGCCCCTGGTCCAGATGTAATTGGAGCCAAGATTCTTAAGGAATGCAAATATAATGGTACCTTATCTCTGCCTTTGGAGATTCTCACTAGACACCAGTAGAGTACCACCAATCATGAAACAAGCAAATATTACCCCAATTTACAAAGGAGGCAAAAGAAAGGAAGCCAAGAACTATAGATCCATATCCTTGACTTCCCATATCAAAATATTTGAGAAAGTCTTGAAAAGTTACATTGTCAATTTTATAGAAAATGAACCTCTCTCGGAAGACTTTCAACATGGTTTCAGACAAAAGAGATCCTGTCTTACTGAATTTATTGACCATTATAACACAATGTTGATGTCATCTATTTATAGGGTGGACAGTCCACCTTTTGAGCACTCTGTCCTTAGGGTGGCCATTTCCAAATTTCCAAAAAGGAGGACACTGCGTATGTGGCTATACATTAACATATATATAATATATATATATGTTAACGTATGGCCACGTATGCAGTGTCCTCCTTTTTAAATGGCCACCCTAGCTATTTAGACTTTGCAAAAGCTTTTGACAAGGTTGACCATGTATTATTATTGCCAAAACTAAAAGAACTCAGAATTTGTGGAAAAATAGGAAAATGGATCCATGCCTTTCTTTCTGACAGAAAACAAATAACAATTGTAAATGGAGCAAGATCTATAGAAAAAGAAGTGATTAGTGGAGTGCCACAAGGTACAGTACTGGGACCAATTCTATTTATTATAATGTCAAACAATATAAACTGTAAACCTAGGAAGCTCTCTCCTGTCATTCGCAGATGATACCAGAATACTAAGACCAATTACAGAAAAAGAAGACTGTATAGAGCTACAAAAAAATCTACAAACTATATATGCATGGGCAGATGCAAATAATATGGCCTTCAATGAAGACAAATTTGAACTAATTAAGTATGGACCAAATAAATACCTAAAAGAACAATTCATCTACACTGGACCCACAGGAAAAGATATTGTACAAACTGATCATGTAAGGGATTTAGGGGGTTATATTATATGAAGATGCAACATTAAATTGGCACATTGATTAAATAGCCTCATTATGCAAACAACTAATAGGATATATACTGAGGACATTCAGAACTAGGGACAGTATGACCATGCTTACCCTGTGGAAATCACTTGTTCTTCCACGCATCAACTACTGCTCTCAGTTATGGTTTCCTGACAAACAGAATGAATTGCAAAAAATTGAGGGGCCTACAAAGAACCTTCAATTCAGATATTACACAACCTGATTAGCAACAGGTGAGAAAAACAAATTAAACTATTGCAATAGGCTCAGAGACCTTAACCTTTATTTCATAGAGAGGAGGTTTGAGAGAGAGATCCTAATCTATACCTGGAAAATTCTGGAAGGGCTTTTAGTTGCCCCCAATACCAAACCAGTTGTGCCCACCTCAACAAGAACTGGCAGAATGTGTCAAAAACATCACCTTCGACCAAACAGCCTGAGAAGGATTCAAACCCTTCAATATAATAGTATCTCAAGGCAGGGTTCTTGCTTGTTTAACTCTTTGCCTTCAGTGCCTTAGAGATATAAGTGCAGTCCCAGTAGTTAGATACTTTTAAAAAACACTTGCGACATGTATTTAGCCAACATACCCAACCAACACACAGTGCCAGGGTATTCCTCTGCTAGACCAGCCCTCACAAATTCAATAGTGGATCAAATTGTACAGCAGGAGCAGGAGAAAAGATGGGTGGTGACTACGTTGTGGCCCCGCCTCAGGAGGTGCTGAGCAGACTTCATGGGAGCAGTGCACCCTTGAGGCAGAAGCACTTCAAGGTAAATTAAAGTTGACCTAACTGGGCAGTCAATAATTTCCATGTAGGTTTTGATTAATTTTAAGCAACTTTCACCCAAAATGTGTGTTAGTTATAGCTACCACATATATACGTATACATATAAAACTAACTGATATATTGTACCTAACCGATCATCAAGGGCATACAGTTGACCTAACCAGGCATTCAATTGATCTAACTGGGCATTCAGTTGACCTAACCAGGCATTCAATTATAGGTGTGCCTGCCATGTTTCATTTACAATTATTCAAAAAATAACTAATTTAATGCATTAGAAGGGATCACCTGAAGCTCAGGGCCCCAACCTTCTTTAGTTAACCTTATAAGGCTAACTAATGAAAATATCATGACCTAACCTAACCATTTGTTAGGTTGACTCCTTATGGAGTGGAGGACCAGTCTGCAACAGCTGGAAGTATTCTCTCTGACTATTTTTCTGACTTGTCGGCAGTGGCTAGTGGATGATGATGGTGTCCTCCTTTCTCTTTTTCTGAATGAATTTTAACCCACGAGTGATAGGTTTTGCTACTTACTCAACCCCATATTCTCTTCTTTTAACCCCTTACTTTCTTCTTTCTCTTGGGCTAACCTTTTGAGTGGATCTTAAGATATTTGTTAGCCTTACCTTCTGTAGATCTGTAAAACTATACGCCCTTGACAATTGGTTAGGTCATTATATTTTCATTAGTTGGCCTTATAAAGCTAACTAAAGAAGGCTGGGGGCCCTGGTCTTCAGGTGATCCTGTTAAAAGCAATAACTATTCATCAAATAACAATTTATTTCTTAAACTAATTTATGGCTGGATTCTGAAGGATCGCCAAATTTGGTTAGGGTGAATTTAAAAAATCTAGGCACAATATAGTCTTTAACAGCATGGTGACATGTTGGATTATGCTACATTATGTTAAGATAGGGTAGGTTAATAATTAGGGCCAATGGATTTTCAAATGCATTTGGCATTTGGAATTGTACCATGTATTGTTGAGCTCTTATCTTTTCCTAAGAAATTAATGAGAAACAGGACATTTATTATAAAAGAAATTAGTATAATTGAGAATGATAGTATTTAGTGTATACAGGGAAGAAAATGTGGTAATTTCTCATTTCATGACCTTTTGAGGATCAAAATAAAGCTTATGGCATTTCTAGCAATGTACCAATAGAAAAGACGAAGTAGACTATGTGAAAGTACCTATTTTTTAAGCAAAAATATTAGGGATGTACCAATATTACTTTTTAGCTGATACTGATACTGATAATTAAAAATAGTATTGGGCAGTAACTGATACTGATATCCAGCTAGGGTTTATTAGTTTGTCATATTTTTGTAACATACTCATAATTTATTTTCTGTGTTGAAAATTTGGCAGCAAAGCAATAATCCTTTTCATTAAAGATTGCAACACTGCATTAGATGTCATAGTTTTGTTTTTATACAACTGGACTGCTGGCCTATGTTGGGCTTAGTAAATGTGTTTTTAACCTGCTAGCTGGGTTAATATTGTGAGCTTTGACTACAAGATATTTTTTTGGTTTTCTAGGCTTTATATCTATTTCTCAAAGGATTTGTACACTTGTTTGATTGGCTGTTTGAAAAGAAAATTGGGTAAAACTTATGTGCTACGGTACATTTCTTAGGACCCTAGGCTATGATTAAAATAAAATAAAAGGCGATGATGAAAAAATAACAAGTTATGTGAAGTGATAAAATAATAAAATATTGGAAATTTCATCTTCTAAATACTAGTCTTTTATTCATAATTTTGGAAAAATCATACTTTTGAAATATCAGCTGATACTGATACCATTAAAAATCTACCGACATCGCCGATACCGATATATCAGTACATCCCTAAAAAATATCATAACCAAACCAATCATCATAGTTAACCTAACTCAGCATTCAATTAACCTAACTGGACATTCAGTTAACCTAACCAATTGGTAGAGTCTGGAGTTTGATGGTCCTGATTTTCAAATTCTCATTATTTACCTTGAAGCACTTCTGCCTCAAGGGTGCACTGCTCCCACGAAGTCCGCTCAGTGCCTCCTGAGGCGGGGCCACGACATAGTCACCACCCTTCTTTTCTCTTGCTCCTGCCATATGATTTGGTCCACTATTGAATTTGTGAGGGCTGGTCTGGCAGAGGAATACCCTGGCACTGTGGGTATGTTGGCTAAAAACATGTCTAAGTTTTTTTAAAAGTATCTACTGGGACTGCACTTATATCTCTAAGGTACTGAGGCAAGGAGTTAAACAGGTGAGAACCCTGCCTAGAGATGATGATATATTGAAGGGTTTGAATCCTTCTCAGGCTGTTTGGTAGGAGGCAATGTTTTTGACACATTCTGCCAGTTCTTGTTGAGGTGGGCACAATTGGTTTGGTATTGGGGGCAACTAAAAGCCCTTCTCAAATTTTCCAGGTGTAGATCAGCATGTATCTCACAAATCTCCTCTCTATAGAATAAAGGTCAATGTCTCTGAGCCTATCCCAGTAGTTTAATTTGTTTTTTCTCACCTGTTGCTCATCAGGTTGTTTAATATATGAAGTCAAGGTTCTTTGTAGACCCCTCAATTTTTTGCAATTCATTCTGTTTGTTGGGAAACCATAATTGAGAGCAGCAATTGATGAGTGGAAGAACAAGTGATTTCCACAGGGTAAGCATGGTCATACTGTCCCTAGTTCTGAGTGTCCTCAGTATATATCCTATTAGTTGCTTGCATGATGAGGCTATTTTGTCAATATGCCAATTGAATGTTGCATCCAGAGCTGGGCACTTGCGTTTTTTTTTGCGGTACTGCGGTACTACCGTGTTGGTCGGAACCGTGGAAAGTACCACGGGAAATTTGAATGCGGTAGCGGTACTGCTGTACTTTCAGCGATCCTTTGCGGTACTGCGTTATGCGGTACCAGTTTGGTAGTGCGGTGGTAGTACCGCAGTACTGCAAAAAAATAGGCAAAAAAACGCAAGTGCCCAGCTCTGGTTGCATCTTCATATAATATAACCCCCTAGATCCCTTACATAATCAGTTTGTACAGTATCTTTTCCTGTGGGTCCAGTGTAATTGAATTGTTCTTTTAGGCATTTATTTGGTCCATACTTAATTAGTTCAAATTTGTCTTCATTCAAGGTCATATTGTTTGCATCTTGCCCATGCATATACAGTTTGTAGATCTTTTTGTAGCTTTGCACAATCTTCTTTTTCTGTAATTGGTCTTAGTATTCTGGTATCATCTGCAAATGACAGGAGAGAGCTTCCTAGGTTACAGTTTATATTGTTTGACATTATAATGAATAGAATTGATCCCAGTACTGTACCTTGTGGCACTCTACTAATCACTTCTTTTTCTGTAGATCTTGCTCCATTTACAATTGTTATTTGTTTTCTGTCAGAGAGAAAGGCATGGATCCATTTTCCTATTTTTCCACAGATTCTGAGTTCTTTTAGTTTTGGTAATAATAATCTATGGTCAACCTTGTCAGAAGCTTTTGCAAAGTCTAAATAGATGACATCAACATTGTGTTGCAATGGTCTATAAATTCAGTAAGACAGGATCTCTCTTGTCTGAAGCCATGTTGAAAGTCTTCTAAGAGATATTTTTTTTCTATAAAATTGACAATGTGGCTTTTCAAGACTTTCTCAAATATTTTGATATGGGAAGTCAAGGATATGGGTCTATAGTTCTTGGCTTCCTTTCTTTTGCCTCCTCTGTAGATTGGGGTAATATTTCAGGGTTGGCAAAAACCCAAAGACCATGGGTTTTGGGGTTTTTTGGGTTTCATAATTTAAATTAGTTATAGCTATGATTTTTAGAATTTATATATTTTGTTTGTTTTAAGGTCACTTTCACCTGAAGAAGATAGCAGTGTGCTGTTGAAATGTATTATGTTTTCATTTAACATAAAGTGTGGCTTTTGTTCTATTTTGAATCAACACGGTAGCATGTTTTTCTGAATTTTTACTGCAATTTGTCTACAGGCCTAGACAGTAGACATTATTCTTATTTTTGAACATCTTTTTTTCAGAGATCAGTTTTAATTAATTAATATCTATTTAATAATGTCTAAAGTTAGACCTGCACATACTGGTGGCAGACTTAAAGCTGCTAAATGGGATGAAGTAAAAATGTTGAGTGACCAACCAAATAGAGTTTGGTACAAATACTGCATATGTGTATTTTTGAAAAAAATAGAATGAGTGAAACATCACTTAAATCAATGTAATAAAAAATGGGTACAGGCTCGTGATGATGAAGCGGGTGAGCTTACAAATACAGCTACATCAGCAACTCCTCCTCCTACACATAGACATGGCAGTTTTGAGAGTAGACCCTCTTTGAGCAAATTATATGAAAGCCTGGTTCATGATGACACTACAATTCACAGTAGTGAGACTTCATTCACTTCAACCACTTCTGAATCTTCCATACCATATTTTCATTCTACTCCAGCCAAGAAAACGCAAGGTCAGATAATGCCATATGTGGTTAGACCAACTGTAGATAAAAAAGAACTACTAGATTTGCAAATGGCCAGATTTTTCTTTTCAGCAAATATTCCATTTATAGTTGTAGAGAATAAAGAATTTATTAAATGGGTCCAAAATTTAAGACCAGGCTATTCATTCATAATTCATAAGCATTCATAAGCATTTTAGATCGAGTTATACTTGTGAATAATATATACACACACACACCTTTATTTAGCATTCATTAGTTTTACTGTACTCTATTTGTGTCTGTAGTCTGGACACCATTTAAAAGGCCAATAAAACTTTTCAGTTTTTCATAATCTTTATTTACACATTGTATAATTTAAGAATTGTTTTATAAATCAGCTTCCTTGAAATAATCAATATGCCAAAGCATTCTAATTAGCTACAATTGAACAATGTAGCAATCAGAAAAATTTCAATTATTTTAAAATAAACATCTCGGACCAAAAACACAAAAACCCACTGAAAATTCTAGTGGGTTTTGGGTGCCAACCCTGTAATATTTGCTTGTTTCATGGTTGGTGGTATTCTGCTGGTGTCTAGTGAAGATCTTCACACGATTTTCAAAGGCAGAGATAAAGTATATTTGCATTCCTTAAGAATCTTGGCTCCAATTCCATCTGGACCAGGGGCTGAACTCCCTGGTAGCTCTGCTATTAAGGATGTACTGATATATTGGTATTGGCTGATTTTTAACCAATATTTCAAAAGTACAATTTTTCCAAAATTATGAATAAAAGACTATTTAGAGGATGAAATTTCCAATATTTTATTGTTTTATTACTTCACATAACTCATTATTTTTTCAAAAGGGTTAAGTTCTCGTGTAAAAATAGCAGTTGCTTGGTATGTTCAGGAGAGAGCTGATTTCTAGCAGCACTGACAATGTTTCCTCCAATACTGAACATGCATTCACTTGCAACTGTTGTTGATGGTGCTCCCAAATATCTCTGAGCTAAGTTTCCCAAAGTTGGCAAAGTGCTGCTGTGCAACTTCCACCACTGAGAGGTCCTCAAGTCTACCAAAAATTTTCATACTTGAATATATGGAATATGTATAGTAGGCTACTCAAATTTTGAAAAAATGTACAAAATGTCCCAAAAATTTGTTTCAAACCTTGCCCAAGGAAATGTCCTTAATCATAACTCGTAGATTATATTACGTACTAAAACTATTAGCCATAAGTAAAAAGCTTATTTATTAAAACTGTACTCAGGAAGACTTGCCTGTCATTAATATAAGTTGTAGCTAATCTGAGAGAGTGCTGGATATCGACATTGGTTATCAGCTGATACCATTTTTAATTATTGGTATCAATTATTGGCTAAAAAGCGATATTGGTATATCCCTATCTGCTATTGCTTGTTGTATATCTTGAGTGGTTATTTGTATATCTTCCAATAACATTTGGTCTGTCTGGGTCATTTTCTTCTCTAACCAAAAATGCTGTAGTTTTTATTTTCTTGGCTACTACAGGGGTACTCCAGCTTAAAGCATATTGAGATTGTAGAATGTTTGCCATTTCCTGTGGATTAGATGCAAGAGTTAGGCCATCTTTAGCAAGCAATGGGCTAATGCTTGTTTTGATAACTGCTTTGCGTTTAGCATAGCTAAAGAAGAATTTGCTATTTTCTTTTATAGTGCCAGTATCTTTGTGTTCACTATCAGTACCTATTCTCTCTTATGGTTGACTCCTTTATTTTAAGTTCTAACATCAATATCTGTTTCCAGATGTTACTACATCTTGTATCACTTAATTGCTTTGTTCTCTTCCTCATGAGTGTCCTTCTGTATCTGTGTTCTTTAGTCAGGTGCTTCTTTGCAATATCTTTTTTCTTCGGTGTGTGCTTGTATAATGCTGATGATAGCAGGTATTGTATTCTACTCCAGCATTCTTCTGGTTCCAGGTTTTCTAATTCATTTTCCTAGTTTATTTTTCCTAAGTCAGTTGTTTATTGATGTCCAGTCTGACTTGTGCAGGTTGTCAGAGTATGACAAGTCCATTTGGTATGGGTCTTGCTTACATTTGTGGAGAGAGAAGTTTGTGAATATGTGCATGACATTGTGGTTGGAGTGTATCATTGGTGTTATAACAATGTGGTCAATTGTGGTTGCATTGTTTGTCAGCACTAAATCTAGGATATTATTTTTTCTAGTTGGGCAGTGAACATGCTGTACCTACTAGTAGTAGTTTTTCCATGAACTCATCCAGGTGTTTTGATTTGGGTCTTTTTGTTCTTGATTTCATCCCACCATATTAGTTCCAGGTGCAATTTGGGAGATTAAAGTCTACTGTAATGCTTAAATTTCTCGAGTCTATGATAGCTGTGCATTGCCTGATTTTTCCCCCAGAACTTCAGTGAGCTCTAGATAGGAGCTAACTGGGGGGGCTATAAATATTAACTAGTACCGTATTATGTCTTCTTTATTTATACTGGGCATGATGATTAGGAATTCACAGGCTCCAGTTCAGTACCATATGCCATGAGCAGTTCACTTTGAATGTTTTCAGGGATGTACATCAGGACACCACCATTTAGATGACCTTCTCTGTTGCATCTATGGGTGGTATACCCTTTGATTGCAATATCACTACTCATGATCATGAGGTTCAGGTGTGTTTCTGTGAGGGCTATAACTGTGCTAGTAGTACCTATTTTCCACTAGGCTCTTTAGGTAAGGTACTTTGGTATGGTATGGTTTGAGTTTGGGTAAAGGCCCTGGATGTTTAAGTAAATTATTGATACATTTGTGGAGTCATTTGTTTCATCCCCCACATGTAGGGCATTTGTAGGGTTTCTGCTGGGGTTCTCATTTGCTTTTGTATCAGGAGCCCAAGTGAGCTTTGAATGTCTTGTATTTGTTTTATGAGGTGACAAAACCCCAGTGGGGTTTCATGGTTGCTCGCTGTACTATTATCACCAGTGGGCTTACTTGGACCTGCTACTTCAGCATAAGATCTGGGTGCAGGAATGGTATTTGATCTTGGGTATTCTTGCATCCCTTGGGCCAGATGGGGCTGATGGATAGCAGGCTCACTATCCTGGTATTCTCTCCATTGATTTTGGTGTGGCTGCATTTGGATTGTTCCCTTCAGGTGGGCCAAATTACAGTTTTCTTTAAAAAAACTTCTTTCCCACCATGAGCTCTGGCAAATTTGAGGATGAAGATAGGGGCATCTTGCATTGGATCTACATCCAGAAATGCCATTACTATCATTTATGAATTTTTTGCAGAGTGGTGGGTGAGCAAATGGGTATTCTCTTCCCTTAAGTCCATATGTACACAAGTCTTTCCTGTAATACTTGCATACTGGCTTCTTGTTTTCATTTTTGGTTTTTTGGTGACTGTGTACAGTGTGGTTGTTCACTTTGTTGAAGGTCTTAATGTCTATTTCCTGTTCTTGTTTTCTCTTTTGGTGCCTTTATTGCTTGCAGTTTCCCCCTCTCTAGGGCAGTGGTATTCATTGTGTGGCTTGCAAGCTGCCCAATGAGTACCACTGCTCTAGGGTCTCATCCTGATACAATTGTAGTGTATCCATAGTCTGCATTCATCACATCTTAATGCATGTAGGTTGCAGTCCAATGCACATTTTATACATGGGTTTCTGTTTTCTTCCTCTGCTGTGTTAATTTGCACACTGGATTTAGTGTGGAGAAGAGACCACTGAGTCCATTTTTTGTAGATATTTGTAAATATATTTTGTATTTTGTCCTCGGGTTCAGTTGGTTTGTTTGCAAATTTTTTGTAAATATATTTTCCTAGGTAATGTTTTTGATAAGTTTTGTTGGAGAGTTTGTTATAAATTTGTAAAATTTTTTTTTTTTTTTTGTGAATATACTTTGCAAATTTTTTGTTTGTAATTAGATAACTTAAAAGCAGAATAGCTTCTTTGCTAAAACCTTTTAACAACAAGTACTTGTCTTATTTTTCATATTATTTTGCAGGAAGCAGGAGCTTCTGAAATGAAAATTTAATGAAAATGTTAATAGCTATCAATAAATTGAGAATTACAAAATGTGTACTGGTGCCAAACTGAAAGGTTTGCCAGAAATTGGCAAAAGTTAATAATAGTGGATCATTTTTTTTTATTTTGGGAAAATAAAATGGTTAGGAAATTCCAAAAAGCTTTTTATGCCATGAATAAATGGTTTTGGTAAATAGAAATTGTAAATAAATCTATAAATAACAGCTAAACATGGGACTAGTTGGTGTAGTACCTATATAGCTAGTCATTAGGTTTTCATTATTTGAATATGGTGGATATGTATCCCAAATTGCAGTAAATAAGATTTCCTCAACTAAAGCACTTGTCAAACATGGTGTGCCACAGGGCTCAGTTCTGGGTCCACTGTTATTTTTATTATAACGGGTGTGGCAAAAGTAACGCCCTTTTAATAATTGTATCTTTATAGTTTTATACAGTATAACCAACCACAAAATTAATTAAATTCCAGTTATTTTTTAGTTTTTACTGAGAAAGTACTTATTATTTTTCTTAAAATGCTGTATTTTTCTTAAGAACCTTATTATTTCTCTTAAAATACTGTAATTGATTTATTTCCTTCAATAAAAGAGAATAAACTAAAGGGCGTTACTTTTGCCGCACCCGTTATATAAATGACCTTCCATGTTCATCTGATATACTGAACTTCATAATGCTTGCAGATGATACAACTAGTTTCTTTTTCTTGCAAAGATCTTAATTAATTTAAGAGTATATTTAATTCAGAACTTATCACTGTAATGAAATGATTGACCACCAATAAACTCTTCCAAAATACCAGTAAAACAAATTTCATGATTTTTACTAAGAAAAGAAATGTGTATCTTGATGGACTAAATGTTGATGATCTCGCTGTGAATGAAGGAGTGTACTGCAACAAAATTGCTCGGTATACCATAATGCTAGATAAGAATTTGCAATGGTGTGATCATGTAAATTATTTCTCAAAAAAGATTTCAAGGAGCGTTGCTATGATGCTTAAACTTAGAAGTGTAGTCCCTAAACAGGTTTTATTAGCTCTGCATCATACTCTTGTCTTCCTTTTTTATACTGATTGCAAATATAACAGCCGTTTCGTATGCAAATTCTTAGTTTTTCAGTTTTTTACTCTCAAAGGTAGTACTACTTTCAATTGTGTGATGTGTTCTCTGGTATTGGTGCATGAGGAAATCCCTGACATCTGTGTCTGCCGTGATATAATATGTTCAGCACATGTGCAGACAATAGGAACTATTTTGTACATGTGTTGATTTCAAATTTCTTCTGTGCCAACCAGCGACAAATATGAAATGGAACCCAGTACATTTCTGAAGAATCAGTAAGAGAATTGGCCAAATTTGGCTGATGCTGATGCCAATGTCAATACCACAAAAATGGCCAATTCTGCTGATGCCAATTAATTGGTACACCACTAGTATTAATATTTATGTAAATAATTTTTCTTTCTTGAAACCTTAAGAAAGTAGGAAATCCTTTCTGCCAGAATACTCCCTTCTTAAAGGCAAAACTTTTAATTTTTTAAATTTGCTTACATATAAATGTGTGTGTGTGTGTGTGTGTGTGTGTGTGTGTGTGTGTGTGTGTGCAATTTCTTTCTTGTAACAGTTACTACAATACACGACTATTTGCGCCTCTGAGTATTAGGTGGGGTACTTGTCACACATGGAGTTCCTTCACTCATTTTAGAATCTGAGCATCATTGTGCCAAATTTGTCATACTGGGTCACTTCACCCTCTTTCTGACAATCTTTGTATAGTGCCAAACTTCTCATACTTAGTAGTGCAAGCTGAATCCCAGACTGCACAATTTGCTCAAATTTGTCAATCCTCGATGTAGATTTAATCACAAATTATTGTACGTGGACCAATTGGACCATATGTCTGACCAGTTGAACAGATCTAGCTGTCAGTGGTATTGTAGGTACTTTGAGAGAGGCAACTTCCCAGTATAAAAGCAAATTATGAACACCTCTCTGGATATCCTGTTGGATAAACTGGCTGCCTTAAATCTAAAATAATAATTGTAATGAAGCTTGCATATCCTTTTTGTATTTTTGTACTGAAAGGTTAATATTAAGTTTCTCGATAGTTGAAATTTGTTACTTGTAAGGATATCATGATGATCTCTTGGCCAGGCATAGTAAATCTTATTGATGATATCTAGACTGCAGAATCTGATATTCTCATGCAGTGCTCCCATTCTTTGGCAAAATTCTTGCTTTACCAATTGTCAGTCTTGTACAGTATAAAAACTTTTTGTGAATAATATTTCAGTCTCGTGCAAACACACTTGAGAAAGAAATTTCTTGCATTAATATTAATATCAATCAAAACTTTAATTTTAGTTTAAACTTGTGTTCTAAATATTGAGCTTGAGTAATTTCAGCAATGATTTTACCTATTCCCTCTATCTTTACTGGTCACTTAAACAAGCACTTGCGCACATCTCCTGGCAAATACTTTACCAATCGACAGTTGTTGGCAGTAATATGGTACTTCAAATTAGAATAAGCATTCAGAAATGGACAAATTATGAACATATGGGTCAGTAACCAATAATATTGTACTGAAATGTAAATGAGATTGATGAAACAATCTCATTGTCAGAGAGAACTTAAATACAGTAAAACCCGAACAATGGGGGGGGGGGGGGGTTCTGTTATTAAAAACTTTCTTATTTGGGGTATGTTAAGTTTCAGATAATATTAAAAAATATCTGACTGTAAAGGTTTTGTTATTTTCTGATATTTTCCAAAGAATTTCCTAGAAATTATTGCACCACGTGGTTTTTCCGAAGTAATTTAGAATTTATCTCTTAGTAAGAGAAATATTTTCAAGTCTTTGGGGATATATTCTGATATTTTCCAAAGAATTTTTTAGTAAGTATTGTACCATGTGTTTTTTTTCAAAAGTGCATTTGAATTTACCCTAAATAGTGAATATTTTCTGGTATTTTTCCAGTATTTTCTATTGGAAAAAATATCTTCCGTTATATCTTGATTCCATTATATCCAGTTACATTGTCATGGGGTTTTACTGTATATTCTTTTTGCAAGGACATATAAACATATATTAATCACCATTTTTATACAAATTATACTGTCACATTTCTCACAATTTTACAGTAGAAGTTAATTAAATGTTTAAACCCTTTAATGCTGAACATTTTTGTAGGGTTAAGTCTAAATGCGTGTATTTGAAACGGTACGTATTCAACCTAGTTGGTGTTATGTTAGAGGGTTAATGTGTTGTATGTAACTGATGAAATATGGTATTTGCCAAGATTTTCTGAGAGGCCTAGATGAGATGTCAGCTTTCAGTCAGGGTCCTTGTAACTGATTTAGATGCAAAAAAAAAAAATTGCGAATATATAAAAATATGGAGTAAAATTTCAGAACCCAGACACAGTTGAGACAAAAGCCCATAATTATAGCCAACCCTAACAAACTTAACCTAAACTAACCAAACCTAACCTAATCAAATATCTTAGCTGTTATGAATTATCTCCAAATTGCATCTGGTTTCTGGAATTTTGCCAAAGTGACCCAGTGGTGGGAAAAATGTTTTACTTTCTGGGAGCATGAAGAATGACCTGAAAACTTCCTGCAAAAGGTACACTAAAATTATTACGGTACTTTCTCTATGAATATTACTGTGCCTATTAGTATTGCTATTGACATATTACTATTATTATAACCACTAGTATTGCTATTTCTATTACTGTACTATAAGACTGGGCTATTAACTAAAAAACTAGACTTCAAACATAGTGAGCACATTAGGCTATTGTTCCATGAAAGGAAATTTACCAAGTTCATTTTCTAGCCTCTGTAACTTGGGAAGTGCCAGAATTGACCAGCAAGGAAACTTTGATAAAAACTTCAAATGGTAGAAAATTTCTCAATAAAAAAAAATTATGGCAGAAAGTTTTTCAGAGATAATATGGAAAGATATTTTTTGTTTTGTAAACTTTTGGTAGAGTGATTCTTCATTTTTCAGTTTGATGATAAATTTCTGGGAGCAGTGCTTCTATGCTCCCCTACTTTTCTCACCAGTATGTCAAACATTGTTTGTGGAAAGCATTGTAAGAAAAAAATTTGTAATAAATCAGTAATATTTAATTAATTTTCAATAATAATGAATGAATTAAATGTTAATTGTGTAATTTAGGTATAGCTAAATCCATTTACTAATAGTTACAGTAAACTCTTGTCCACTGCAGGTTTCCCCAACATAGATTTAATTATAGCTACTTGCTTAAATAAATGTGACACTTATTAACCCAACACATATAAAATTTAATTATGATCTTGAATTAGGCACACACTGCATTTTATGTATGTATGTATGTGGTGTTACAAGTGAGCATGCATCTCCTGCCACAAACAGCACTCAACCATGCTCTCAATTTGGCTAGCACTACATTTCATGATGGTTGTCCCTGTGAAGTTTCTCCATTTCAAACACACTATGCCATTTACATTAAAACATGCATTTAATTGAATCATGGCTCCAAAATGTAAAGACTCTTCAAGTGGTACTGTAGTACAGTCAAGAAATCAAAGCCTATTCTGACAACAAAGGCATTGTCAGACTTCCTATGCAAGGCAAATGAGCTGGCAGAGATTAACATTAACATTGACCTGATAATGGAGAACAGCCTTAAACTTAAGAGAGGACTTGAGGATCTATTGACACCTTACAAGGAGCTCATGAAAGATTTATGGAGGAAGCGAAATGGCAAACAATAACTTTGTTTTTTAAACCTGCTGTTGCATCCTCTCAAGCATCCACTTTGACTCTTGGCTCTTATCATCATCCACTTTAATGGAGTTTGGTGGTGATGATCCCTCAGCCTCAAACAGTTAAATTTCATGTTTATGTAGCTACTTTTTAGCATACATAATGCATTCATATGCAAATACTTATTTAACAAAAATTATCTTTATGCACTTAATCTAGAGATGATGCAATTGGGCTTCCTCAAGGCAAGATGTGTGAACCCCTTGCTTGACAAAATATCCCCATTATTTCACCAAACTTCTGAAATTCATTTGCATTTTCATCATGTAATTACCCTCTGAAGTCACTGGGAAAACCACTATATTTCCACAAAATGTTGAAATATCCAACAAATTTTGGAACTTCACCATAATTTGTACCCTTTGGATATTTCAACAAGGGTAGAGCCCCAAATGCGTCAAATTAGTGGGCTCTTGAGTGTACATCTATTTTAAACCATTTGATGAATATGCTCCTAATTTTTTCATATCAATTTTTTTCCTTTAAAGAAATGACAATAAAAATAAACGAACATTTTTTTGAACCAAGTAATTTAAATCAGTTGTAGGAAATAATAAAAATGTAATGTCAATGCTGGAATGGATGAAAGTTTGAGTTGTGATGTATCTTTGAGAAGAATTTGGAAAGCTGTTAGTATATTAGATTATGTGAAAATGAGTGTAAGTTATGTTAAGTTGGATGCAATAAAAAATAAAAACAGCTTAGATAAATCATAATTTATTATTAAATAAAAAATATATATTGTAGTTAGTCTGAGAATAAAAATAACCAACTCAGAGAAGTTAGATGAGAGTTTAAGCGAAGAATTGGTTTAGCTTTCTTCACTACTTGAAACACTGAGTTAGCTATAAACCTGGGCTACATTGGAGCCAATGTCGTAACACTGCTTGCAATTGATCAGCAAAGTTAAGTGACAGTGGGTCAGATAGTAGTTGACTGGGAGACTGTGTGCTGCATCCAGACTATGTAGTGACCCATGGTTCAGATCCCATGTAAAGCTGTAGGTCTCCTCCATCATATGACCTTAGATATTGCGAAGGAGGTTAACCTTTTCACTGCGAGTACACATGTTAACTCGGGATGAACGTGTGGCAATTTTTGTTTTTATATATAATTTTAATTAATTTTAATTTATATATTTTAATTATAAAATTAAATTGACTTGCCTTAAAATTAAGATAATCCTAGAATATAAAAATAAAGTAGTAGTTTAGAAGTTTAGTTCAGTATGAAAGATTTCAAAACATTCGATGCATAATCCAGGTTTGTCAGAGCAGGTTTTGCATTGATAGTGACTTTGTGACACTATTCCATGAAGGTAGCATACATGACATCTTTTTATGGTATTGCGACTCTTTTTGGATGTTATTTTTTCTATGAAATGCTTCCCAATTAGCCTAGGAACAGTCACCTTATCCAGGACTGGCTTTGAAGTAGCTGTCAGTTCTTTTACTATTGCCAAACAGAATTCAAGAAAAGTGACACACTTCTTCTTTGCAAAGTTGTATATTCCAAGTGCATCTAGTATTTGTACTTGAATGAAATGTACAGCTAGGTTTTTGTACCATTTTGTTGATTTCCTGGCCATAGTGTAGTAATGCAGAATTTGATCTGTTTGGTCAACAAATCCCATGTTTTATTGTAGTCCTCAATACAAGCTGGAATGTTTTTTTGTATAATGCCTCCTTTGGATTTTCTATTCACTTTCTTATCAGTATTTGAATGCATGTTAGAGAGCATGTATACATTTCTTTTATCTTGGTACAAAAAACACAGCAAGTCATCAGTCTCAAATGCATGTTTTTTTCTTTTTCAACTTTTGTGGTGCGCAACTATTTAGGTAGCCCTTGGCAATTATTTCTGATGGTTCCTGTTGCATATGTCTTGTTTTCCAGTAAGTATTTGCAAAACTTTGGTGTAGTATAGTAATTGTCTATATAAAGATGATGTCCTTTGCCTAAATATCTTTGGATCAACCCAACAACTACTATGTTTTTGAAAAATTATTGTTTTCATGATACCAGTAAAAATGCTGTGTTTTAGGTATGGTTATGCCATTTTCATCAAGTTTGAAAATCTTGATTCCAAATCTTGATCATTTAGATTTGATATATTTACAAAAATGATCCTGCCTTTCCATAACAACAAAGACTCATAAAGACTTAGTTTTGTTTCTCAGAGAGAGAAGTCACGCTAACTCTACGATGTGACATCCTGATGGGTACTGTTTTTATCTTATATTAATTAAAGCTGTCGGGCATTCAAGTAGCACAAAAGTGTCATCAATCACTAGAGAGAAGACTAAAAAGACTAAAGTTACCATAGGAATGATAAACAAGTGAATATACAGAATGAGAGATTGTTTGTAGGCAATAGAGTTTATGAATGACACAGTCATTTGTACGTTCCTATCATCAACTTTTGATGAATGACGAGGTCATTCATGCACAGTGAAAGGGTTAAACAAAACCAATAATTATTATTATAGCTACAAACCTAAGCTCTCAACTGTTTAACCTACAAGTTTCAATGGAGCTTCTAAACATAATTTTTTTATATTTTTAATAAATGATGATGGGGTTAGTAAGGTTATTAAAAAAAAAATTACCAAAAAATAGTTTAGAAAATGAAAATCTTTAATTAACTCTGGACAGTGGTGTAGGTAACTCTTTAAGATTAGCAGTTTTAGTTAAATTATATGCAAGTGTGTCAGCTCTGTTCATTGGAAATCTTTTTATTGTCAATAGCTTAAAGCGTGTTAAATCAAAGTTTCAAGAGGAGGATGCTACATGCTTGCAGTTCCTTTAGTTTGATTAGTAAAAATGGGTTCATGTACAAAACACTGAATTACTTGCTTTAAAAGGGTACTAAAACTCTAGGTCTTTAGGGCAAATTTTAATTAACCATACACCTTCATAACTTTTGGACTCAGAGATATTATGAGCCTATAGCTTTCCTAGTTTGAAAAAGAAAAATGAGAATATGGCTTATCAGTAATTTTGTTGTTCCATTTGTAACAACAAAATTAGTGCAAGATGCTTTTGGAAAAACTGGTGTGATTGGCTGAGGAAACACCCTTGTGGCCCTGACCCAACTTATTATATAGACAACAAAAGAAAATAATTACACATCATATCTACTGGAAAACTAATAAACAAGATTTTCACTTAATAAAACAATAAGTTATCAAATTTAAACTGCATTAGCACTATAATTCTTAAATAGACCTTACAATGGTTTATGGCTGAAACCTAGAAATAGGGATATTTAAAGCCCTATTTGATACCAAATGCCATTGTAAAGTCTTTGTGTATATATAGCCTATCAGATATTTCTATTTTATTACCAGATAAAACTCAAGTATGCTCAGCTGAGTGTAGTTCAGTAAGTATAACTCACTGATCAGGTGTCAGTTAGGATTACTGTCACAGAGAAATGGCAATATAAAGTGGGTTCTGTAGGCTTGACTTTGGTCTATATTAATATTCCCTATTCATCTTTGAATCACTGTGCTTGGAAAGTTAAGCCAAAACCAAGAAAACTAATGGACAGAACAGTTTACATTTCAAGAAATTATATTAAAAAATTGGACATTCAGATGCATAGGCCCGAAGAAAAATAGCAAATTAAATTTAACCATTAAAAACATTGGAAAAATCTCTGGATATGGGGGAGAAAGTTTAATCAGATCATAAAAAGAAGGAATTTTATAGAGATCTTTGGTCAAGTTTGTCAATTTAACAAATTCTACACAGAGTGATTTACATTCTTGAATAAATTTGTGTGCACTGAACATTGGTGAGAGACTGTGTTAATATTTCTGAATGTATGTGCTGTTTGTTCCATCTACCCATAAAATGGAGGTGTAAAAAATTGTTGCAAAATAAAGTTACACTGGTAATTTGACTTAGTGATTCAGTTAATGCAAAGCTGCTAGTTTAATCTGGAAATTAAGCCACATCTTTGTAGAGTTAAAGATAAAATGTTAAAAGTTTGAAGATGATGGCTTTTGATTTGGTATCTTTTAAAAGAAACCTATTTTCTTGTTATTAAATAAGCCATTATTATTATTATTATTATTATTATTATTATAATAATATTTAAATTTTATTCTAATACAGGTATTTGACCACCACTGAGTGGTCAAATTTTTATGGAGGGTATAAAGCATCATCCCATTCAGGTGAATATGCCAGCTTCAGGAGGCTTCCACTGACCCACTGTTCACTTTCCCTCCAGCCTTTCATCCATCCATTCTGTGATAATGAAGGGAATATTTTTGACCTGGAACCTTTGCTTCCTTTCCTAAAGAAATTCAAAGTTAATCCAGTGTCAGGAAACGTAAGTTCAGGATTTCACAAGTTTAATATTTTTTATACATATTTTATATACATTTTATATACACAATACAGTAGACTTCTCTTAACCGATGTAAATGGGACCAAGGGGATGTCAGTTAAACCAGAGCTGAATTTATTCATATATGTATATATATACAGGGTGTCCCATAAGTCCGGCATCATAGGAAAAATAATAAAAAAAGGCAAAACAAAAGCTTTTATTTACAGAACATGCTCAATATGTCCACCATTGTTTTCAATACACAAATTCAGATGTGATACCCAGTCAGCAAGCACACGGTGAATGATGTCAGGAGTAATGGTGTTGCATGCCCCAATTAATGCGCTGCCGCAAATGTTTAACACTCCTAATTTTCTCTGTGTATACCAGCGCTTTCAAGTGGCCCCAGAGATAAAAATCTAGTGGTGTGAGATCCGGGCTTCTAGCTGGCCATTCCACAGGCCCTCGACGTCCTATCCAATGACCAGGGAATTGTTGGTACAGGTATTCCCTTACTTGGGTACTGTAATGTGCAGGAGTGCCATCTTGCTGGAACCATGTTGGGAAATTTCCTTCTTCGTTCCAGGATAGCAGTCGCTGTATCATCGTCAGTGGACCTCCTTGAAGGTCCACTGCGTGGTTTATCTTCTATGGATCCTGTTTCCTTAAACTTTGCAACAAGTCTGCTAACACAACTATGTGTTATCGACTCGCGGTCTGGATGCAGTCTGTTAAATTCAGCAGTGGCCTCTCTCTGACTCCATTTCCTATGAGTAGAATTATCTGGATTCGTTCTTCCTTGCTCACAGACATTATGGCCTGTAGAAAGAGAAAAATATGAATTATGGTTTGTAGAAATAGAAAAATATGAATTTCTCCTATGATGCCAGACTTATGGGACACCCTGTATATATATATATATATATATATATATATATATATATATATATATATATATATATATATACATATATATATATATATACACACAGTATAATACAAATAGTTATCATAGTTATGTAGATCTATCCATGATCCACTGGGAAATCTTGCTCTTCTTTCTGCAGACTACAAAACAATCTGAATTTTTATTCTTTATTGGTGTTTACATAAAATTACATTATTTATTTACTTTTAATACATATTTTACAGTTTGGAGGACCTTAGCCTTTGGGTTTGGCTCAATGAAAATAGGTAGTCTATAGTATAGTTTTGTAGTTTTAAAAAAGTCTTAATTTCTTTTGTTTCACTGATGAAACACTTTTTTGTGCAGCATAGTCTATCTATTTCTTCAGTACCATCACATCCATTGAGGTAGATTCAGATTGCTGCTCTAGATTTTATAGATTGCGTAGATTTCAGACTTACAACCGAGTTTGATAGCAAGGTGTGTGCCAATAACAGCATCAAGGTCAGTTGGTTAAACCAGCATGTTGGTTAAGAGGAAGTCTACTGTATAGTATATATTTTACACGCACATGAGAAGACGAGTGACTATAAAACATTTATTCCAACAGGACATTTTGAATCAAAACTGGATTCATCTTCAGCAAATCTAAAAGGACATTGTGGTGCTCACTGTTTGGGACAGGAAGTAAAACTAGAATACTAAAAATTCTCTATACACAATAAATAAAAGTTGGTTGGTTAGGCAATATTAAGTTCTATGGAAGCAGCCAAATCATTAAAGGACAGATGCTATTTAATGAATATAGCCTCCAATATTTTCAGATCAATAGTATTAACAGATGATGATGAAATAGAAAATTACTAACATTAAATGGATGATCACAATCAACAGAATAATGATGTACAGATGAAAATTCTGGACTGAGACACTGGTTGACCAGTACCTTATCATGAGAGACATCTTGATGCTTGTTAACCTGTCTCAATTGCAGGCATATTTGACCAATGTAGTAAGCATTGCAAGTTGCACATGAAAACCAGTAAACAACAGAATATCAAAGAAATGGGGAGTTTGTCAATTTTTTTTTTTAGTTTGAATAACGTTACTCTCTCCACATTTTTTAATGATAAAGAGGAAAAGATCTATTCAATAAATTCTCAAGCAGACCAGCTGTAGGAGACAATGGTTTAGGTTGAAAACCATTATTTTAAAAATCATGAATACACTTATCAAGTTTGATGGATAAAGATTAAAATAAAAAAATTATCTAAGCTACTCCATCTCCCCATGAAATAGTAACCAATTGGAAGAAATTTTAAAAGCTCAAATAATTTTGCATTTCAAACTAGCAATATTAAAATTAAAAGGAATTGAGCTAAAATAATTGGTGCCAAGCAGAGTAGTGATTCTCAAAAGATCATGCGCCTCTTTTTCTTGAGTACATGAACTCTCAACATCATAACATTAAATTTACCATGGAAACAGAGTTGAATGATAAATTGCCATTTCTCAGTGTTTTACTTATGATACATCCTCATTTACTACTACAGTTTACTGAAAGAGAATCACTACTCTGCTTGGTACCAATTATTTTAGTTCAGTTCCTTTTAATTTTAAAATTGCTTGTCTGAAATGCAAAATTATTGGAGTTTTTAAAATTTCTTCCAATTGGTTATTATTTCATGGGAAGATGGAGTATCTTAGATAATTTTTAAATTTTAATCTTTATCCATTGAACTTGATCGATAAGTGTATTCATGATTTTTAAATTATTTTTTCAAACCTAAACAATTGTCTCCTACAGTCCTTAAGCTAAAAGTTTGTAGAATTGCCATTTTTGGGATCCTCTGAATTGGCAGGTTTGCTTAAAAATTTATTGAATACTGTAGATCTTTTACTCATTGTCAATCTGTTTTTCTTAGTTTAACCCTTTCTGTATTTTGTACATTCTTTTATGTAGCACAGTGGTTCTTAACCCCTGGGTCATAACACAAAATTGGGTTGTCAAGCCATTTTGATTGGGTTATTAAATTGTCATTTATCATTTATTTGTTATCCCTAATCATTTTACCATTAGTTATTTATTTTATTATCTATTATAAGTGAACTGTTTGAAGGCATGGGTTGCGAAGCTACTGTAGCCCCATGACAGAATTTGGGTTGCAGCATAAAAAGGTTAAGAACCACTGACGTGGGCAGCTATGGTTATGTTAAGTGCAAAATTAATACTGAAGGGGTTAAATGTTACTCTTCACATTTCTTTGAGATCCTCTGTTGTGTACTCATTCTTGTGTGCAATTTGCAATGCTTGCCACATAGGTCAAACATGCCTACAATTGAGACAGGTTAACAAGCATCATGGTGCATCTCATGATATTGGTTAACCAGCATCTAGTTCAGAATGTTCATCTAGGATATGGTATCATTCTGTTGGCTGTGATCATCCATTTGATATCACTAATTTTCTATTTGTCATCATCTTAATACTTTTGGTCTGAAAATATTGGAGATTGTAATCACAGCTTCATTCATTCCTTAATTATTGGCTGCTTCCATAAACTTAATATTGTATAACCAATATTCTAGTATTCTAGTTTTATTTCTTGTACCCCATGGTCAGTTCCATTTCATCTATGATATTTGTTTTAGAATTTCATCTTGCTTGTATAACTGTTTTACTTCTGTGTAATTGTTTATTTTTTTAGATTTGCCAAAGGTGAATCCAGTTGAGATTTGAAATGTCCCATTGGAATAAATGTTTTATACAGTTGCTTTAGTCTTCATTTTTCTGTGTAAACTCAGGTTTGTGCCATGCTCATATACTTCATAGCTAGTTATAGTAATAATATTTATATTGTTCCCTATCAGTGTTAATGTCTAGCAAAAACATTTGTACAAAATAAATTTTACATACCTTTTGTCTTAAATAGCCTAAGACCTTAGGGCAGTGGTTCTGGAACTTTTTCACCTCGTTCCCCCCACCTACGAGTTGACTTCTGACCTATCGCCCCCCCCGATGGTCAAGTGTATTGACTAATGGGATGGATGGTACTGGCTGTTTTCACTTACAATACTGGCGATTGTTCACTGTTCAACCCCCGCGCCCCTCCCTGAAATATTCTCATGCCCCTCAGTTTAAGAACCACTGCCTTAGGGGAATGAATAGTAGATATAGTATGTTTATAGTTCTGATTGTACAGCTATAGAAGGAATCTTGCCAAAAAACTGAAATTCCAATAAAAATATTTTGAATTTATTTCAGTAGGGGTGCTTAGGGTCAAAATATCATGTAATTGTGCAAATGATACAAGCAACAGATTTGGTACACACCCTTTATGATGTAAGATTTCTGAAAAAAAAGTTGGACAACATTAACCTGCACCCTGGTGGCCATTTTTGGCATACCCAAAATGGCCACTGCTGGGCCATCCTGATAGTGGAAATCATCAATATCTCAGCCATTTTTGTCTGTATTTTGATGAATAAATGTCTAGGGTCATGTTTTTGAGGTTATGAAATCCACTGATGTAGGTTAAAAACTTCAATTACAGCTTATTTCAGATTGAAGGCCTGTATTATTTTAAATATCCAGTAGAAGTACACACAAAGACTATAATACAATTTTAATTCAATATCCAAGCACTAGCATTATAATCATTGCTAGAACTAATTTCAGTAATATACACATTATTGCTAAGCATGCACAAAAAGAATCGTCTTTGAGCAAATGAAGGAACTGTTTAACCTTTTAATGCTGAATGTTTTTGTAGGGTTGAGGCTAAATGCGTGTATTCAAATGGTACATATTTGACCCATTTGGCAATAGAGGGTTAAAGTATATGTATATACAATACAAATATATCAATATACATTTAAACAACCAATTTTCTTATTGAAAATGTGTAACATATACTTATGAAAGAAAATCCAAAAACTACTGCATTAAAGGTAACAATGGTTGTGCAAAATTGCATAGAATATTTCATTCAAGTGATGAAGCTATTGCAAACTTAAATTTCACATGCACATTTGCATAAAGCAGTGTATGATAGTCCATTTCTAAAGCATGAACAATGACCTTTGCATCCTCTAGTGCAGCAGCATTTATTAAGTTGGATACAACTTTTAGCAACTGGTGGCTTTCTGGTCCATATTGGCTTCCATCCATCAACTTCCTTTATCCAACCCCATTATGCTGGATCTGGTGGTACAGGTTTGCATTCAGTGGATTGACTCCATACATGACCTCCCTGGTATGCTGGTCTCATTGTGTGGTGTTTTAGGGCATCTTGGGTGGGTGGGATCAAATCATACAATCATTCCTTCCTGGTGAACAAGTCCAGTTGGGCATTGTCTATACATTTACACTCGGTAGGCCCAAAGCTGGGCACTTGCGTTTTTTTTTGCGGTACTGCGGTACTACCGCACTACCAAACCGGGACCGCATAACGCAGTACCGCAAAGGATCGCTGAAAGTACAGGCTGTACTTTCAGTGATCCTTTGCGTTATGTGGTCCCGGTTTGGTAGTGCGGCAGTACCGCAGTACCGCAAAAAAACCCGCAAGTGCCCAGCTTTGTCGGTAGCCCTGTCATACATAACTGCCACAAACATTTTGAGAACCTCTTAGGACTGTCATCCATTGCATCTAGCTTTTGACTCAGCTCCTTAAATACCCATGTAACTTCAGGATACACCATCCAGTTCTGCCATGCTGACTTCTTGCCCATAGCTATGAAAGTATGAGCACACACCACACCCAGTGAAGGCATGAAAGAAGAGTGCTGCAACTTTCTCTTGGCCAGTTGCTACAAACAGTATCATACAATGGAATCCAAGTGATGTCATCCACTTCACCCACTTCTGTCAGCCCCCCCTCCCCGCGGGCGGTCTTTCTGGGGTGGATCACCCGCGGGCTCCTGCCTCCATGTGGCGAGGGGGGTCAGCCGTGGCTGGGGGCCCTGCCGGGTCCCCCGCCCGGTTGCGAAGTGGACTTTTAGCATACCCTGCTATCCTACAGCCCCCTCTTTCCTGTCTTCCCCTCTTTACCCTCTTCCTTGCCCCCTCTTTTTTTTCTGCTTTCTCTGTCACTTCGCGCGCCCCGTGGGCTGCCGGGGCTGGTCGCTGGGGGTCTCGCTCCCATGGCTGGGGCCGGACTAAGTTGGCTGGTAGGGTGCCCAGGCCTGGGACCCTGGGGGGCCTTGGTCTTTGCTGCCGGCGGGGGAGAACTTTCGATGCTGCAAGGGCCCTTTTGAAATGGGGGTACCTACATGGGACGAGGCACCCATCCCCCGCCGGCGTGCGCTTGGTCCCCTTGGGCCCCGGGTAATCGGTTCCCCGCGGCCCCGGGCGCGAAACAATAATTTTTTTTTTTATGGAAACACTTACAAATCTAATGGACCTCGTTGACGACCCGGCTTGTGCATCTGACCTCCCTCTGACTACCTCATTGGACCTTGGGTCTGGTAAGGGCAGTCGGCAGCCCTCGCCCACCCCGTCTGCTCTTCTTGCCGACACCTCCTCTCCCTCTCTTCCCCAGGCTCGTGGCGCCGCTGCCCGACCCCCGCCAGTGGCGGATGGACCTGCAGTGGACCCCCCGACCCCTGGATCCCCCATATTCCACGTCCCGATAGGGACCCACCTGCTTTTTCGCCCTCAGGTGGGAAGCCCGCGGCCCCGGTCGCCTCCCACTCCGGTCGGGCCTCACCGCCCCCGGCCCCTTCGGCCCCTGGGGGACGTGGGACCCGACGTCGCCGTCCGCCTTTCTCGTCTCCCTGTCCCCTCGAAGTACCGGTGGTGTTTGGCCCGACGTCTTCGCTCGGCCTTAGGACGGTGGACAAGTTCCTCGTCCTCCGCCCCTCCTCCTCCAAGCCCCTCCCCACTAACCATGAACGCCTCTTTCGAGCGATCCATGGGGTGACGGGGATGGCTCGTTTTGACCTTCGGCCTCAGAGGGATGGCTCCATTCTGATAAGGTCGCGTTCCTCTGTCGAAACCTCCTCTCTGCTCGCTATCCCCAATGTCCTGGGCTGCGGGATTATGGTGTCCCCCCGCCTCAATCAGTGCCAGGGCACAATTTACGCTGCTCGTCTTCTACCCATCCCGGTGGAAGACCTCCAGATTGACCTCGCCTCCAAGGGTGTGAGGGTGTACCGCTTTCCTGACAGATCGCGATCCCCAACCGCCCCTTCTCCTCGCCTGCTCCTCACTTTCGACTGACTGGTGCCCTCCGTTTCGGTATTCTGGGGCTTTGGTGAGAGACGAGCGTGCGAATTCTCAGTACGACCATACGTGCCAGATCCTACGCGCTGTTTCAGTGCAATAGGTTTGGCCACGTGAGCAGCTCCTGCCGTCAGCCGGCCCCGTTGTGTGTCCATTGCGGCGGCCCTCCCCACCCTTGCCCTGTACTGCTCCGCCTTCCTGCACCAACTGCCATGGACCACACCCTGCTTCATCCGCTCTTGCCCGTCCTTCCTCTTTGAAAGGGAGGTTCGGGCCCTCTGTTCATCAGAGTTTCTCAGCGCTCGGGAGGCGCGGGACCGGTTCGTGCTGCGAGGCCCGGCGTGGTGCCTCGTACGCCGAGGTTCTCCGTTCCCGGACCCCGTCCTCACCGGCGGTTCCCAACGCGCCTCCACCCACCGTGTCCGCTACTCCCTCCATCCTCTGCCGCCCAGCGGACTCCTACCGCGGCTCCCCGTACTACCAGCGCGTCCCCACGTGCTCCCCCCGCGAACGCCGATACTTCGTCGGCAACCCCCCCTGCCCTTCTACGCCCTCTCCACCGGCGCCTTCGGCCACCCCCATTCCGATCGTGACCTGCCGTCACCCATGCGGGCCGCACGACGGAGGGGTAGGGGCCGCAAGCGCCGCGCCAGTGGTGACCCCGAAAGGTTCGAAGCCATAAGCCTCGCATCACCTTCCTCTCCCAAACACAAACGCCCCCTTCGCCTACCGCCCCGGTGTCCCTCACCATCCCCACTGCGCAAACCGTTATGCACGCTCCCCCCTGGGGTCCCGACGCCCTCGTGGTGGGGGCTGAGATACACCCCTCTCCGGCCCGGTCGATGGACCACTGGAGGGGAACTCGCCCGCCTGGTCGGGGTGGGTGGGACGTGCACGCCCCCGCGCTTGACCCGCCCCATCTCTCTCCTCGACCTGCCAATGCCTCTGGGGTGAGGTATTATTTTCCACTCCCCTCGTAGTCCTGCCTCCCCCGCACCTCCGGTGAAGGGAGGGGCATTCTGGATACCTCTCACATCCCCTTCTCTGCATCGCTCTCCCCCGGACGTCCGGGAGACTCCTCTTCTGGAGGACTTGCCGGCGTCTGGTTCCACATCGCCCCCGTCGGGGTGACCCTCGCCTTCGCCCTCGTTCGGCGTCCCTCGCTGAACTCCGGGGCTTTCGATTCCCTCTTTAATCTCGGGCCGCCCGATCGGCCCACCCACCCCATAACCATCCTTTACGCTGACTTTCCTACCCCTCCCTATACCTCGCTCCTGCGGTGGAACATCCGCGGGCTCCTGGTAGGCCTCGAGAGTCTCTCCTCTCTCCTGGCCTCCAGGTGTCCGGCGTGTTTCTGCCTTCAGGAGACGATTCTGGGATCCCGTTCCCTCCCTCGAGTGTCCGGTTACTGCGGCTCCCTTCCCCGCCTCTCGATGGGGCGGGGAGGGGGGCGCCGCGGTCTTCGTGCACCGCTCCTCCCTTTCCGCCCCCTCCCGCTCCGTACAGTCCTGCAAGCTGTGGCCGTGCGCCTTTCTTTGGGGCGCCAGCTCACGGTCTGCTCTCTTTACCTCTCCCTAACGTACGCCCTCCACCCGATTCTCTCCGTGACCTAATTCTTCAGCTTCCCCACCTTTTCCTGATTCTCGGGGACTTCAACAGTCGGGACCCGGCCTGGGGGGACGTTTGCTCCACCTTTCTCTCCGGGACCCTTCTCTCCCTTATGGACGAGCTCGAGTTCACCTTTCTGAACGATGGCTCCCCAACCTGCCTTCACTCGGCCCACGACAGTTTCACCTGTATCGACCTTTCCCTGGTTTCCCTCGAAATCGTGACGGAGTTCACCTGGGAGGTCCTGCCGGATTCTTCCGGCAGTGACCATTTCCCAGTGTGTCTTACCCCGACCCGTCTCCTCCCCCCACCTCTGTCCGCCCGCGCTGGCTGTTCGCCCGAGCAGACTGGGCCTCATACGCGAGGGGCACGGCGATCTCGCCATCAATTCCTGCCTTTCCCTCCGTCAGTGAGGCCCTCGCCTTCCTCGAGAGTAAGATCCTCTCGGCTGCCGCCAGTTGCATCCCCGTACCTCTGGCTCCCCCAGGCCGCGAAGCGTCCCATGGTGGACCCCAGAGTGCTCCCATGCCGTTCAGGAGCGGCGCCGTGCCGGCCGCCGCTTCTACCGGACCCGCCAGCTGGAGCACAAGATCGAGTTTCAGCGCCTGAAGGCAGTGGCCCGTCGGGTCCTGAAACTGGCCCGGCGTACCTCCTGGCGGAGTTACGTGTCCTGGATCTCCTCCACGACTGCCCCCTCGACTGTTTGGCGCAAGGTGCGTAGCTTTGAGGGGACCCGTGTCCCCCCTCGACCCCCGGTGCTTCGGGTCGGGGACGACGAGTTCGTCTCCGATCCGGAGGCCGTCGCGAACGCACTCGCGGCGCACTTCGCAGCCATCTCCAGTTCCGATTCCCCCCATTCCCGCCGCGACCCACCGGATTTTCCACCTCATAGGGATGACCCCTATAATCACCTCTTCCGCATGACGGAGCTTCGGGAGGCCCTCCGCCCCCGACGCTCCTCCGCACCTGGCCCCGATAATATCCCCTATGACTTGTTACGGCACCTCCACCCCTCTGCTCTCAGCTTGTACTGGACCTCTATAACCGGATTTGGTTGGAGGGTTCATTCCCGGACCGGTGGCGTGAGTCCATCGTCGTCCCCATCCCGAAGCCCGATAAAGACCCCTCACTCCCGTCGAACTATCGCCCCATTTCCCTGACATGCTGCGCCTGCAAGGTTATGGAGGCGATGGTCGCCTCGCGGCTGTCTCTTACTCTGGAGGCGAGTGACCAATACCCTGCTACCCAGGCTGGTTTCCGGCGCTTCCGGTCTACCACCGACCCCCTCCTCCTTAGCCACGACGTGCAGGAGGCTTTCTCCCGGCGTCACTTTGTACTCGCCGTCTTTTTCGACCTCCAGAAGGCCTACGATACTACTCGGCGGAGCGCGGTCTTTGACTGCTTACGCTCCCTGGGTTTCATAGGCTTTCTCCCCTCCTTTATTTATAACTTCTTGTCCGCCCGTTCTTTCCGCGTCCATGTCGGTTCTACCCTCTCTGACCGCTTTCCGTTGGAGGAGGGTGTCCCTCAGGGTAGTGTCCTTAGTGTCCTGTGTTTCTCACTAGTGATGAACACAGTCGCTACGGTCCTGCCTACTTCCGTTCGTAGCTCCCTCTATGCCGATGACCTGGCTATCTATTGCTCTGGCCGCCTCCCGTCTTTGGCTGAACGTCGACTCCAGCTAGCCATCAACGCGGTGGTTCGCTGGGCGTCCTTGGTTGGCTATGCTTTCTCACCCTCTAAGTCTTCCAGTATGCTTTTCCGTCCTCGGCGCCTCCGTCTGTCGCATACCTTCGCCCTTTCCCTTGCCGGCACTCCTCTTCCCCTCGTCCCATCCATTCGATTCCTGGGTATGACCCTCGACGAATTTTTCGGTTGGGTTCCACACCTTAGGCGGTTGCGGCAATCATCTCGCCGCACCCTCTCCCTTTTGAGTCACCTGTCCCACATGACCTGGGGGGCGGACAGGCGTACTCTGCTGCGCCTGTACACCTCCCTGGTGCAATCCCGCATCGACTACGGCTGTGTGGTCGACAGCTCCGCCTCCTCTCCGGCACTCCGTATGCTGGATCCTCTTCTCCACCGTGGCCTTCGCCTGGCGTCGGGTGCCTTCCGCTCGTCCCCTGTCGCTAGTCTTCAGGTGGACTGCGGACACCCCCCCCTGCCCCTTCGCCGGGGCCTTCTCATGGCGAAGTGTTACCTTCGCATCTGCCGCCTCCCGAGGTCCCTACTCTTCTCCGCCATCTCCCAGGCGCTACCCCGGCCTGACACGTGGCATTTCGCTGCCTCCCTGGCCGACGTCTTTTCGTCCCTGGGGATCTCCCCACCCTCTATTCTGCCGTTCTCCTTCGACCTGTCGCCCCCCTGGCTGACCACCCCTATCTGCCGCTGCCAGGCGCTCCGTGGCCTGCGTAAGGAGTCTCCTCCTACCGTCCTCCGGTCTTCTTTTCTGGCCCATCTTCCCGTACACTCGGACGATGTTCCTGTCTACACCGACGGCTCGCGCTCCCCTGCAGGTGTCGCGGCCGCCGTCTTCTCTCCGTCGCTGTCACCTACCTCCTGGGGTATCCCCCTGCCGGTTCAGGCCTCCATCTTTTCCGCGGAGCTCTTTGCCCTTCTGGAAGCCCTCCGTCTGGTATCGGGTTTTTCGCGGTCTTCCTGTACCATCTTTTCGGACTCGCTGAGCGCTCTTCAAGCGCTCGAGCGCTATAATTCCCCGGACCCCCTCGTACGCATTATTCAACAGGAGTACCATGTCCTGCACACCGTTCACCGGATCCGGGTCACCTTCTGCTGGGTTCCTGCCCATATCGGTGTTTCCGGTAATGAGGCGGCTGACCGCACAGCCCGGTCCGCCGCCTCGATGCCTCCCCTCCCCCGCCCGCTCCCCTTCTCTGACTATGTGCAGGTCTTTCGGTTCCTCTACGACCGCATTTGGCAGCAGTCCTGGGACGATGCCACCGGAAATAAACTCTGGTCCATCCGCCCCCGCCTGTCATATTGGGCGTCCTCTTTCCACCGCTCCCGACACAAAGAGGTCGTCCTTGCGCGGCTTCGCATCGGCCATACGCGCCTCACGCACGGCTATCTTATGTCCCGACAGGAGGCTCCTTGTTGCGCCTCCTGCCAGTCGCCCCTCACCGTCTTTCACATCCTTGTGGAATGCCCCACCCTGTCGTCAGTACGTCGTCGCGCCTTCCCATTCCTCTCTGATTTCCCCCTCCCAGATCGTTTACGTCTTATGCTCACTGAGAGCCCTCTCTTCTCGCTTGACCATCTTTTCCTTTTCCTCTCCCAATCTCGCCTCCTCTCTGAGCTTTAGGTGACTTCTCACCCATCGTCCGTGGTCCTCCCACTTCTAGTGCCTTTCCCCCGTCTCCGTTTCTCTTTCTCATATTCTGCTTCGCCATGATATCCGCTAGCGTATAGCGGGAAATGGCGGTAAACGCCCCAATACAAAAAAAAAAAAAAACTTCTGTCAGCCCAGATCATTGTGTTGCTGCATCACATGCACAGCTATTACTACAATGTCAGTATCATTGGCATTGACTAGAACATGAGTTTTACCACAAATTACTGCATCCTTGACACAAACATGTGTGGATCTGCCTCCTCATGCATACAGGGTTAGGGCGGGTCGTACTCAGGTTACAACATGAATCTGAAGGAAATCCTACCATCAGGGGTGTCTAAATTATGTGTTTTTACATGGGGAATTCAAATATGAGCTGCTTTTTTGGATAGGATAACTCTAACCTACATCATTTTGTATTTCTAAATTGCCAATTTTACCCTTTTGAACCCCTTATATATTATATATATAAAAGATTAAGAAATCATTTATATTGACAAGGCCAAATCAACTTTACATATATTTATTAATAGGTGAACTGCATGTATATCACTGGATATAATTACAAAGATCATTCTCCTGACATCTTGAACTTTGCCAGGTTGCACAAATCCTGCTTTGACTCAGACTTGGACATCAGCTTCCTGCTGGTCTCCTGAGCCCTGATCTCTCCATCCCTCTTTTCCTATGAGAAGTACTTAGCAGAAGCCTCAGTCACCATTTTAACAACCCTCTCAATGCTTTGTGTGTGGCAAGGCCAGTTGCGCACCTCCATGGGGGTGTTGATGAAGTTTTTCACCTCTGAGGCGCTTAGAGAGCAGGTGAGAGGTGGCTCTGACACACCTTCTGACCAGCTGATCAAGTCACCGATGCTGGAAGCATCACAATTGATGTCAGGTGTCCTTCTGCTCCTAACAGAGGAGTCCCCCAGCTGAGTGTCCGGGTCCCCCTCTCCCCTGATGGCCAGGATTCTCTCCACCCCTTCAATCCTCTCCTTCTGATCCTCAGAGCAGAGTAGTGTTTGGAGGATGACTTCACTGTGAGTGTGGGCATACCAAGCAGATCTTCTCACAGTTGGCATCACAATATCCAGCACCTTTCTCTGGGACTTGAGGCAGTCCAGCTGAAAGAGGATGTGCCTAGGCCCTTCGATCCAGGAGTGCTTGACCTTCACGTTGAACCAACATGGGTAATACACTCCAATGATGAATTCCACAATGAATTGCAGAATCTTCAGGTTCTTTCCTTTAAGTCTGTGCTTTGACACCCAGAGCCTGAGAAGTCTGTTCGCTGTGGTGAGCCAGTGGCTGTGGTTTACTGGTCCTATCTCTAACAGAGCCAGCCCTGCAGGAAGTACTCCATCCCTGACTGCACAGACAATTTTATAGCCATAGTATTGATCAGTTGAGAGATCTTGAATGACCTTGTCAGGAAGCTTGATCAGTGGAGGGCCAACAGAGATTTGGGTGAAGTTTGGATTGATATCAAAGTCTGTAGCAGAATCAAGGAGCTTTCCTATTGGCCCAGATAATTTTTTGTCTGACAGAGTAGGGCCATCAAGGTCAACAATGGAATGGCGCAGGGGAAGTTCAACAGTGTGCAGGTTGCACACCAACCAGACCAGCTTTCTCCCCAGGTGCAGCTCCAGCTTCTGCATTACTCCAGCTTTCACACCAGTGTTGACATTTGTTGAGTCTCCTCCAATGGCCAACAAGGTCTTATCATAACCCCTCTCTTTCAGCCAGGCAAACAGGACCTTAGCAATCTTCTCCGCATGTGACTCCTCTTTAGTTGCTTTCTCTGGGGTAAAGTGGAACAGATAGTAGCTGCCAGGCTCACTAACAACACTATAGTGTTCTTCCTTGATCTTTGCGGGAAAAGATTGGTCACTGCCCTCAGCTTCCATCATCACATTGGTCAGGTCAATCCGCCCATCAAAGAGGATGCAAGAGATCCCCCCCTCCTCCCTGCACTTCTTCTCGAACTGTTCCCCCAGCTCTCTCATCAATTTCTCATGTGCTCTCTTGACCTTGCTCTTATCAATCACTTTACTTGTATTGTCTTCTGTGATGATTCCTGCGTCAATCAGAGCTGCTGTTGCTATTGCTGCAGTTGGCCTCAGCCCTATGCCATACCTTATCAGTAGATAATCACTAAATCTATCCCCTCACTGCAAGCTGAGGTGGTAAAATAGCTTCATAAATCATGAGTCACTTCAAATATTTCACAAAACGTTTTAGAATGTTCTGAAACATTACATTCTAGCCTCTGAGAAAGGTGGCTCAGAAAATGGCCTTATGTGCACCAGAAAACCGTCAAAATATTTCATATACCAAACTGTATGATAATTACAATTAAGTGGAATGGCACACATTTTTATTTGAGTATTTAAATATTATTATTATTATATGAATTACATTATATGTGTTTATATGAATTAGTTAGAACAATGCTCTATGAGAGAGAACGTGAGCAGCCATGATAGAAAATGTGAGAAGACATATTCTGGGGTAACTACAATAGTAAAATAATCAATAATTTAATAATAATCAACTGCAAAATGATGTAGGTTAGGGTTATCAGAATTAAATATTTTCTTCAGAATTGTGTTCTATACACCAAAATAGGTCATTTGAACACCCCTCTCCATTGATTTAAAAAAAATGCATAGTATGACCCGCCCTAATACAGGGTGATAACACTGGTGAGTGGTATTCTTTGTTAGAAATCACAAGGTTCATGTGTCACATTGGTAATGTGTTCATTATTGATTTCTGGGACACAGCTTGCAATGAACTTGCTTAATTCTATTTTGTTTGCAGGGTTCTTGAAGTTCTGCCAGTCATTGGGGACTTTGTTTGTATCACTTACTTGATGCCTGTTTTCCTTATGAATGTCAAAAACATCATCTATACCAGAATGCTTTTCTGCATGTTTGATAATTCATGACATGAATGGAACCTTGACATACTCTCAATATTATGTTTTTGTGTGGTAGCATGGTATGAAACATTGCTGTACCATCCACAATAACAGCATCTGTATTTGGCTCAGAGACAGGCAAATGAATATTCTTCAGTAGTTCTTCCACAAGACTTTATTTGTTACCTTTATGCATTTTCCCACTGTCCCTGAGAGACACTGGATAGTCATTGTTTTCATAACTAAAGAACTCAAGCATATCACCCCCTGACCTGACTTACAAACATGCGTGAAAATAGGTTTCTGATGTCCTTAAGTTCTTTATCACTTATTTATTTAGGAGCTTTGGTTTGCTTGAACACCTGAAACTTGGACTTCTTAATGGGCTCTTCAAACAACGAGGCTGTATCATCCACCTTAAACCTCTCCATGAAGGCATCAAACTTCTCTGTCTGGAACTCTTACACTACTATGGCCAGTGGTGCAATGTCCTTGCTATCTATCACCAGCAGATCACTTGATTCTTGACAGAATGGATTACCAAACTCTCGGAATGTAGTGGTTAACTTTGTTACATTTGAGAGGAATGTCTTCTGGTATGATGGAGATGCTTGATGTTTAGGGTATGTGATGGTGTCTGAAGTATTTTTGTTGGCATGGGCAGTTGTAGCTTCATAGCTAGCTACAATGTGACCTACCTCTGGTGCAGCCATCATCCAGCAACACAATGCAGCTGGATCCTCTGTCAAACCAGTTGCTCCACCCTCACATTTGATCAAAGCATTGTTTTGTTCATGAGCCTGGTCTATGGCCATTGATGAAAACTCATGATTAGATTTATTAATAACAAACTGGCCATTGTCAACAAACGCACTATGTATATCTGGATGGCAAATTTCCAGCAATATCATGTTTGTAATATGAATAGATACAGTACCCAGCAAGAATAATGGGCGTTGCCATTGGCAAACAGAAACCAAGCCAGAGCACACACACAGTTCTTGTACATGGTGAAGTAATGTTCATTATTAAAAGTTTTTGAACTACATCAAGGGCTGAGATATTGATGACTTATAATATCACGGATGGTCCAGTGGTGGCCATTTTGGATAGACATGAAATGGCTGCTAGAGTTGCCCAACTTTTTTTTTCAGAAATCTCATCATAAAGGGGATGTGTACCAAATCTGTTGCTTGTATCATGATTTACACATTTGCAACCCTCAGCACCCCAACTATTTAGGTGAACTTTCTATTAGTGATGTACCAATTTAAAAAATTTAGCCAATTTTTTTATGCTGATTCTTTGTCTATATTTTAAAAAATTAGATTCCCTTCATAAATTTTACTAATCTAATGTGAAAACTTTTTTTCATATTTTTACATTTTAAATTTGTTTACATGCTTTTCCTTAACTCACTCCACAGTTTGTTACTCGTATACCATAGCTAAAATGGTGTTAAAAAGTTTTATTACTCAGTAAAATTATAAAATTATTTCAGTTTCATAAATTGAATACCAATATTTAAAGTAGCTAATTGTTTTTTCTGATGTTGAAGGTATTTTCTTTCTTGAACATTGTCAACAACAACAATAATAATAATTTTTCATTAAAATTTCAAGTCCCTGGTGGCTAATTTGAATAAAAAAAAATGGATAAAGTACAATTTAATATAGAATTATTAGTGTAGAGAGGAGATTACAGTATTTTTAAATATTTAGAGATAACTAGTTTGAGAAAATGTAAATTTATAGGCAACTTAACTTAAGCTTTGCCTTTTTCATGAATATAAAATATTTTTATATAATTGCATTTTAAAACGAGTATACTGGTACATTATCATAAATAGGCCCCAATGTTTTTTGTCTGTTAATTTTTCTGTAAATAAATAATTTGCTTTGTAATGAAAATTTTAAAATTTCAAAATCAGTGAGAGAATTGGTTAAATTTGACTGATGCTGATGCCAATTAAGTGGTACACCACTACTTTCCATAACTGTACATGATTTGGAAAATAGTGGAGCAGTACTGTCTACCTACTCTGCATTCTCAGTAGCTATTTCATACCAGCTTTGCTATAGGCCATGGCTTAATGCTGAAGTTACGAGTCCTTTGGCTGTATCTTATTTGATTATCATTATTTAGGTCTGTGTAAAATACGCGCGGTGATGCTATAATGATACCATCATATTTACCTTCGTAATCAGCATATCATGCTTGGTTGACATAGGCCAGAATCAGCATAAACCATTGAATTAGAATAATAATAGGTAAAAAGTAAAAACATAACCAAACTTTATTCACATTTTTCATTTTAGCCTCTTACTGAAAAAAATTTGATAAAATTGAAATTCCATACTGCAAGTACTGGAGAGTACCATTGTCCTGTTCTTTACAAACCTCTCACAAACAGCAGCCACATTGTTGTAGTCAAAACAACGGGAAATGTCTTCTCATTTGAGGTAGAGTTTAAGTAAAAGTTTTGTTTTTCATATATCATAAGATTAATATTTTTTATCTGATACTGGTGGTAAATAAGTTTTGTCAGTTTGTTCTTCATAGTTAATAATTTCTCTCATAATTCTTTGTAGGCAGTTGACCAACTCAACATCAAAGCCAATAATTGGCGTGACCTACTCACGGATGAAGTTTATACAAGATCTGATCTTATTACACTCCAGGACCCTGCAAATTTGGATAAATTTAATATTTCTCAATTTCATCATATCAAGAGAGAGTTAAAAATTGAAGATGAAGGTAATATATAGGCCTAATGATAGATTAATTTGGAATTTGTCTAAATGTCACGCCAAATTTTTTATTTAGGAAACCTTAACTTTGGCTGTTAACAGTTGCTTTAGGACATATTGTAAATGGTATGATATTAAAAGCTTTATTTTACCACACTTTACAAAATAATTACAAATGTATTTTTCCATCAATCAGAACTTGTCAGATCTCGCACAGATTCATCACTCAGGCTCAAAAATGTTAGTCAGGATACAAAGATGATTTTGGAGGAATTCAGTCGCACTTACAAGGAACCAGAAGAATCTTCTGAAAAAGTGGAGAGAACAGCTGATAAATTTAATGCTGTAAGTTTTGTCTACAGTCCCATGCAAGGTAGTGGAAGTTGGGTAACAGAATGAAGTCAGTCTGTTTAAAGTCAACATGTATAAGGTTGATATGCATAATGTTGACACAAAAAAGTTTGTTAGGTTAAGTTCAGTTCTAGGTTACACTAGGTTAGGTTAGTCATTTTCATTGAGAATTTGAAGTTTAGTTTGAAATCTGAAGTCCATATGAAATTTGATTTTGTTCATGTAAATGGTAGTGACCATTCACTAAATAGAATACTGGTTCCCAGTTGAGATAATGTACCTACTATGCAAGATAAAAAATAAAATTAAAAAAAATTAAGTACAGAACATTTTTATGAAACTAATTTTTTTAATAGTGTCTTTATTGGAAAATGGAATGAAGTAAATATAGAAAGATGGCTGATAAAGAATTAGATAATGAGAAATGTCGCATTTTAAACTGGAAGAACTCAGATCAGTAAACACACACACAAACCCAAAGTACATTTACTGCATATATTTTATCGGGTGTGCAGGAATTCTTCAGCCAGCTGTATTGTCTGTGCTTCAAGATCTTTAAGTTTACTGATTTTTCACAGGCTCTACTCTTTTTGAACTATTGTTTTTCGTATTGCTTTCATCTTTCCTGTTCTAAAATATTTAACTTATCTTTGTAATAGGACTAATTATTGTTATAAAAAATATTATGAAACTACAGAAGTACCATATATTTTGAGATTGTTTGGGAATAAATAAAAAATGTCAAACTTTCAGGAAATGTTTCATGTGGGCACTTTAGCTTTGGTTCATTGCTCAACAGCTAAAATGATGTATACAATTTGAGCTTACTGAATGAGGCTTGTATTGTCTCCAACCAAATAAATACTGGATTGCACTTGTCCATTCATTTGTCTGTTCAACTTGCTTTCATGTCCATGCTGTAGCTTTTAAACCATTCATCATGAATGGATGAATCCTCGCACAAATATGGATCATCACTAGACAATATGTCATGAGAAGAATCAGGTTGTTGCATCAAAAGTTGAGGTCGCAAATAGGGGTGAAAAGTTAAGTACAGCCTTTTTGTGTCTGCACCATAAATTTTTAACCACATAATATAAATTTGAGACTTCATACACTTGCATACCATCACATGGTACATCAAAGGTCAAGGTCACAAAAACTTTTGAGCCACTCCTTACTGAGTGGACGCATTCCCTGGGCTCTGATATTGTTTCTACTTTTGGATATTGCCGATAAATTTACTATTGGAAAATTCTGAATTTTATATACTTGAGTTTATATTCACATTGTTATAGTTAAGTAACTGAATATTAGTGGTTTTTAGCGATTTGGTTTTCATAGCGTGCAGGCTTAATTTAATTTAAACTTGTGACGGTTATAAACGTTAACTACCTTAACTTGCGTGATGCCGTCTCAGAAAGCGTCGTGTGCTAGGTGTGGGGTTAATTGGTGGTATACTGATTTTAAAGATTACAACGGCAGTCCTATGGCGATTACCGAGAGATCGGTTTGTTTCTTTTGTGAGTTAAGCAAAGAGATAGTTGATTTAAAACATAGTGTACGCGAGGTGATGGAAAGACTTGCAACACTTGATGGGGCAGGGGTAGGCTTAAAGTTGACGAAGGCCAAACCTATACTAACGTTGAAGACGTTAGCGAGTTGAAGGGTGAGGTTAGGAACCTAGTTTCTAGTATAGGTAGCTTATCGGGAAGGTTAGATAAAGTTGAGGAAGGGGTTAAGGTAGGCCCGAGATTAGTAGACGGGGAAGGATTTATAGTAGTTAAGGGTGGAGTTAGGCCACGTACGTTAGGTGATAGGAACCCCCCCCCCCCCTAGTTAAGGGTGGAGCTAGGCCACGTACGTAGGTGATAGGAATCCCCCCCCCCCCCTATCGAGGTTTCGAACCCCTTTGCCCAGTTCGATAGGAATGTGAACGAGGGGGAAACGATTTTAATTGGGGACTCCTCAGTGCGTCATATTGATAAGGAGTTCGTTGAACGGAATCCAACCAAGAGGAGGAGGGTCTGTATACCATGGGCCAGGGTTGACAGAATTAGAGACGAAGTAGATAGGATTGATGTTGCATCCTGTCACTCTATGTTGATGACGATGGTAGGGGGCAACGACTCGTATAGGCCCGATATGAGAGTACCTGACCTTTTGGAGAGATACAGGGATTAATTGGGTCCCTGAAGGCAAGGTCAGATAGGTCTTTAGTTCTAGATATTACCCCTAGGCACGGTTTAGGTCTTTGGATTGTCAAAAACAATACTTTTGAATACTAAATTAGAAGAGATTTGTGCTAAGGAAAATGTATCCTTCGTAAAGCTGGGCTCAGAATTTAGTGATCCTAGCCTTTGTACAAAAGATGGGGTGCATTTCAATGAAATAGGGAATGCTAGGCTTGGTAGGTTAATCGATGAGAACGTTCGAAAGCTGTAAAGGTCGAAGCCCTCTTTAAATGTTGTTGGTCCGGGAAACGCCGGCCCGACGTGAAAAATAGTTTAAAATGCCGATCCGTGGTAAAAAATAATTTAAATGTCTTTTATTGTAACGCGCGTAGTATTAGAAATAAATTTCACGAATTTAAGGCGATAATTTATTCCGGGAACTACGATATAGTTGCTATAACCGAAACGTGGTTAAATACCTTGACTCGGGACTTGTTGGGGGAACTTGATATATCATGTTTTAAACTTTTTACTAATGATAGGCTACTTAGGATTGGTGGCGGCGTTTTGTTGTACATTCGTAATTCCCTTAGGGCAGTGGTACTCATTGGGTGGCTCGCGAGCCGCGTAATGAGTACCACTGCCTTAGGGTTATCTAGGTTAAGATAGATTTTCCAGCAGCAATTAATGTGATATACGTTGAAGTTAGGGCACGTAGTATTAGCTTCAATTTCGTTGTTTATAAACCTCCCGTTCAAACCCCTCGATACCGATACTAGATTTTACACACTTCTTGGTAATTTTAGGAAATAATCGGGAAAGTATAATTGTCGGAGACTTTAACTGTCCTAACGTTAATTACGATATTTTTACTGGTAATAATGAGGGTTTGAGACTGATTGAGTTCGTGGAAGATCATTTTTCACGACAGATGGTTACCGAACCAACGCACGGTGACAATATTTTAGACTTGGAAGTAGGTGAGAGTTTGGGATGGAGTGATCACCAAATTATTAGGTTTAAGCTATTGATAGAAAACAGTAAGGATAGTAACGTAATAAAAGTCCCTGATTTTCGTAGGGTTAATTTTGATAGTTTTGCGGACAGGATGAGAATAGTGGACTGGGCTAATTTATTCATGGGTAATGACGCAAATTTTTATTGGGAGGCGTTTCAAGAAAGTTTTTTTAATATGGAAAGGGAGTTTATTCCGCCTAGGCACAAGTGCGCTAGAAATCATGGTAGGCCCAAGTGGTAGACTAGGGAAATAGGTGAGTTCATAAACGAGCGTAACAGAGCATATAGACTTAATAAGCGCAATGGCACGGTAGCTAAGTTTAATAGATATATTGAGCTCAGACGTCAGGTTAAAAGATCTGTTAGGAATGCTAAGCGTAATTTAGAGATACTTGTAGCTGCGGATAGTAAACATAATCCGAAAAAGTTTGACTACGTCAATAATCGTAAGCTATGAAAGATAACATAGGCCCTCTAGTGGACGCTCAGGCAATGGCAGGTATTTTTAACAACTTTTTTTGTGGCAGTTTTTACCGTAGAAGACGTAAATAATGTCCCTGACGTGGATGATATCGTTCCATTTAGTAGCGAGACTATTTTGAGTGATATAACTGTTTACGAGGGTGAGATTGTGCATTATATCGATAAGCTAAAAGTTAGCAAGGCTCCAGGCCATGACGCGCTTTATCCTAGACATTTAAAAGATTTGAATTTGGAATCTGTAGTTAGGGATCGTATCGTCGATCACTTAGGAAGTCGCGATTTGATTAATAGTCACCATGGGTTTCGACGCCATAAATCTTGTTTAACTAATTTGTTAGTTTTATAGGGAAGTAGTGTGCGAATACGATAGGCATAGAGCGGCTGACGTTATTTATTTAGCCTTTAAAAAGCGTTCGATACAGTTCCGCATAGAATATTAATTGCGAAGATTAAAGCGCACGGTATACGCGGTCAGGTAGCTAACTGGTTAGAAGAATGGCTTCGTGCCAGGAAACAGAGGGTCGTTGTTAATGGTAAAGAATCGGTGGCCGGATGGAGGTAGCGGTGTCTCTCAGGGTTCAGTGTTAGGCCCATTGCTATTCGTAATCTACATTAACGACATGGATGTAGGTTTGACCAGTAACGTGTCAAAATTCACGGACGATACTAAAATAGGCGGTAAAGTTCTTAACGTGGACGATAGAAATAGGCTCCAAGACGATGTAAATAGGATTATGGAGTGGACGGATAAGTGGCAGATGCAATTTAACGTAGACAAGTGTAAATATTTGCATATAGGTTCTCGTAACAATAATTACACGTACACGATGGACGATAGATAGTGAGCAAGCGTTGACGAGGAAGTAGATTTAGGCGTACGCGTATCTAAGGATTTAAAGTTAGGAACCAGTGCCTGGAGTCTTGCGCGTAATTTCAAATTTAAATCGAAGAATATTATATTGCTCCTTTACAAGTCCCGAGTCAGGCCTCATTTAGAATATGCCGTTCAGTTTTGGTGCCCATATTTGCGTGAGGATATTGATAGGTTGGAAAAGGTTCAGCAATGCGCCACGAAACTAATTCCGTCACTACGCAACAAGTCTTACGAAAATAGGATTAAAGAGTTAGACTTGCATTCACTCGAGACTAGGAGATTAAGGGGGGAGCTTATTAAAGTTTTCAAAATCGTTAATGAAATCGATAACGTAAATTTTGACATTGTTCATTTTCGATAATAGCAATATTCATAATAACAGATTTAAATTACGTGGCAAACGTTTCATTACTAACCGCTAAAAACTTTGTTTAAAGTAATTGATAAATAAAATAATCTTCCCGCGTCCGTCGTGAACTCTACCAGCGTTAATATGTTTAAGAAACGTTTAGATAGGTATTTTAAAAATATTAACGTTGTTTAAAACAATTAGCAACAGGACCTCTGGGGGTGATAGTCGAGGTTTGAGTCTGTTGACGATTGATGCCAGCTTGTGACATGCCAGCATTAAATTTATATTAAAAAAAAATTACTAACACGAACTTAGATGTAGCTTGTAGCGTAAACTAACCCACTTTTTTTTATACTCTTCATACTTTTATCTTTTCTCATCCTCTCTCTACTTGCATGTCTATAGTTTGCATGGTTTGTAAGCGTTCTTATTTTACTCCTTTTCATCTTTCACCCCTTTCCTATTCTCTTCGACTATTTTTCCGACTTGTCGGCAGTGGCCGGCGGATGATGATGGCGAGTCTTTCTCTCTCTCTTTCTGAATGAATGTTAACCCACGAATGATAAGTTTTGCTACTTAACCCCTTATTCTCTTCTTTTAACTCGCTATTCTCTTCTTTTAACCCCCATACTCTCTCCTTTCTCTCGGGCTAACCTTAGAGTGGATCTTAGGGTCTTTGTTAGCCTTAGCTTCTGTAGATCACAGGATGATATGTCATCAGCAAAAATCAGGTTATTGCATTGAAGGTCAAAGTCACAAATAGAGGTCAAAAGTCAACGAAGTCTACAGTATACCATAAATTTTGAACCACTGAACGTAAATTGATCAAACTTGATAGACGTGCGTGTCCTAGTGAGCAAGAATAAAATTCTTGCGCTGAAGGTCAAGTTCACAAATATAGGTACAGACATTGATGATGATCCCACACAGTTCTTGTATATAATTGGTAAGACTTTGAAATCGAATCATTTGCTTGGAAAATAAAAAGTGTGCCCCCTCTGTGTGTTATTTTTGGAAGGGGATAACTTGCTGAAGAATTTGAAAAAGACCCAACTCTTTTAATGATGGTTATCCCTTCCCTGAACTGTGAAAATGAGAAGTTTTCATGCCACCATATTACAGTGTAGTTATTTCTTTGACATACGAAAGTATTACACTTGTAATGGAGTAACTTAAATTTGATATTCAAGGAAAAGAAATTGACTGATGTGTAAATTTCATTTTTCCTTAAAAATAAAATTCAATTTACGCTATAAGAAGTGTAATATTTTTGTATTGGAGAAATAACTACATAAATTGGTGGCAGATGAGATGCCAAATATTAGGAAAGTTTTCCTTTATTTTTAAGTGTAAGTTTGAATAAAGGAGAGTAAATGCCCCTGTAGGCTAACTACACTATCATTTCAGGCTCACTATTCCACTGGCAAAGTGGCTGCCAGCTTCACATCAACCATCATGGATGTGGCGACGGAGCACAAACCAGCTGTTTTAGATGACGATTTCGTTCGGTACAAGCGAGTTAAAGAGAAAGGTTTGGCATCTGTTTCACCTTGTTTATTTAAGTGTTTCATTATTAAAATTTAGTATGAATAGATTAGAACCTAATAAATGTTAATTTTAATGTGATTTTGTTTCGGAAGTTAGTTTTTTCATATCCTTAATGGGAAGATTCTTAGGCGCCTCTCTTCTCAGTCTTCTTTCAGATCGCCAGTATGGATTTCGCAAGGGACGCTCTACTGGCGATCTTCTTGCATATCTCTGACTCTTAGTCATCCTCCTTTCAGGATTTTGGTGAACCCTTTGCTATTGCGCTGGACATATCAAAAGCTTTTGATAGAGTCTGGCACAAACCCTTAAGTTCTAAAGTAAACTGTCCTCCTTCGGTTTCTATCCTTCAATCTGTGCCTTCATTTGATTTCCTTTCTCGCCGATCTGTAGCTGCGGTTGTAGATGGCCACTGTTCTTCTTCTAGAGCTATTAATAGTGGTGTTCCTCAGGGTCTTGTCCTGTCGCCCACTCTTCCTTTTTATCAATGCTCTTTTGAGTCACACTTTGTGTCCTATCCACTCCTATGCTGATGATTCCACTCTTCACTTCACTCGCTTTACAAAGCGTCCCTCTCGACAGTCACTCAATGCTTCTGTGGGATGGCTATGATACATCTGCTCACGTACAGAAAGATTTCACCGACTTACTAAAATAAAATAAGAACATATATGTATGAGTATATATACACATCAACATATACATTTGATTTAATTCGTGTTATTTGTGATCAAATACAAAAAAAAACTATAACCTACCCACTAAAATTGTCTCGGAAGTAGCCTGCCCTGTGTACATTTAATCACCGATGCATTCATAACTTAAGTGATAGTATGAAGAGTTAAACATCTCACATAGAGCACCATTCCGCCCATACGCCTATTTCAGAGTACGTGCAGCTTGCAGCAGTATTGCCAAGTACTGACGAGGTTTTTGTACATGGTTCATCACCACTGAAAGCGACACTGCTGTATGTTAGTCTAGTCCAATGAACATCCATATCCAGTCAATTTTTTGCAATTTTCGTTAGTTTGTATTGCAGACACCCCAAGTTATTATCAGTCGTGGCGCATGATTCTTAGGAGCAAGATGCACCCCAAGTTTGCGTTTCCTCCCCAAGGCAGCGCAAATTTGCCTGTATCGATCACAGTCACACTCGTACTACCTTAGGCTTGCTCTACGCAAACCACCAAAAACCATAGTATCCGCAATCGCAAACTGTCCGTACACAGGCCTGTGTTTTGTTTGGAATATTTTTTATGTATCTGTAGACTGAAGACGGAAAAAATTATTTGTGAACTCAAACTGGATAGAATTTGAAGACGGCTATGTTGTACGTAGAATAACCTCTTAAAAACCAACCCAATCCAAATAAAATTCGAAAAATCCTCGAAGACCTTTCTCTTGTTTTGTAGTTACGATTTCGATATTTCTCCAGTATACCTCTTTATATTGTTTTAATTTTGCCTGTTTTCCGTTTCCGAAACCTTATCGTCCCTTTATCTCTCCACCAATTATATTTCGTGATTTTCCACGCTCGTATTTCTCTTCACACTTGCACTTCCGTATCTCATTATATACTCGTAACTGTTTATTGTCGCCAAACTGTTTTTATATATGTAGTCTTAAACCATTGTTCACCAATCTATTTTTATTGTCCCCCTGATTTCGTGTTCCCTAATTATGTTTACTGTCTGAAATTTTTTCTTTTGTAGTATACCGACTAAGGACTTGTGTATCCTAAATGTTTTTGTCGTAAAATATCAGTTTATTTTTATTTTTATACTAGTGTGTGGTTCCCATATTTATTTTGTGTATATATATATATATATATATATATATATATATATAGTATATATATATATATATATATATATATATATATTAGGGTGCATCAAAATCACCAATGACAAAGTTTCACTTTGTCCCTAAGTTAGAAATGTTCCAATGGTTAAGAAACCTACTATGTGAATTATTTTTGGATTTGAATGCCATTTATGGGGTCCACACAGACTTCCTATATGCACACCAACCCCACAGTCATTCTGTGATTTGAGATCCAAATAGTAGAAGTTTAAAGATTTTTCACTACAAAAATCAGCCCAAGAACATGTAAGTGATATTTCTAAAGGTCATATATACACTTCTAAAAAGTGATAGAAACTTCTATAAAGTGATAGTACCTCTAGAAAGTGATAGAAACCTCTAGAAAGTGCTAGGAAGTGGTGGAAAGTTATAGAATATTCTAAAAGGAACTGCAATGTATAATCTGATATGCAAGTGTTTATGATAAATGTGATTTTTGTGTGTTTATGTTAAATGTTTATGTGCAAGTGTTTACGTTAATAAATTTTGTGTTCTCTTTACACCTGTCGTGCATTATGGCCAGTTCAGGTAGCACAAATGATAAATATGCTGTTAAAACTCGTCAAACTGCTGCCATTTATGGTCTTGGTGCTGGAATCAGTGATGCAGATGCAGAGATAACAGGATCTAGGCTGCCAACATGTGAGCAAGTGTTGCGATGCTACATGTTTCATCAGCAAGAAGGTCTACCGTTTAACCGTACAAAATGGAACAATGCTAAATTTGTCTTGCAAAAAGTTATTCCATTTTATCAGAAAGGCAACATTGCCATGATTACCGAGAGGAAAGCTGTTGAAAAAATTATAGCACTATCTGCAAAAAATGCAAAACTTAGGGAACTTCCAGTGGATTGGCGTTCTCTTCGCCTGGTGCAGTTGCGAAGCTTAAGGGGATCGAAAAGGAGTTACAAGAAACATTACAGTTTTGGTCAAGGAATGCTGAGCAACTCATAAAAGATCCTGAAGATCTGGAGTTCTTGCGGTCAATGAAATCAGGCAGAGTCGCATCGTTTGGAAGCCATGACAAGAAGCTCGCATCAAAAGACCAAAGAAAGCAGGAAAAGGAAATGATGCAAGCAGAACAACAGCTTAAAGCTCATAAAGCCCAAGCATCTACAAGCAAAGTTCAGATTGAGAACAGTGAGGAAAGCAACAGTGATGGTTGAGGATGAAGAGGGTGATATAGAGGATTACAAACCAAAAACACAAAAATCTCGCCAAGCAACTCGTTCAGGAACAACTGCTTTTAAGTCATGACATACTCAAATCCCATAGGATGGTTTCCCTGTCTACACGCACGAAGATCACACTGGCCCAACAGGCAGCATTTACCAAAGCCATCATTAAGGAATTAGGAGGTGACACAAAAAATTTTCACACTCATATTCTATCGCCGACAGAGCAAGACGTAAGGTTGGTGAAGAGCTTGCATCATCGGTCAAAGAGTCCTGGGTTCCACCACAGTTCCTGTCTCTTCACTGGGATTCTAAACTGATGTCAACTCTGTCATACCAAACTAAAGCTGAAGAGAGGCTCACCGTAGCAGTTGGCAATTCCTATGACATCAAACTTCTTGGTGTGCCTTCCTACAAGCCAAATACAGATCAGCCAGCTGGTCAAAGCATTGCTAATCTCACCATGGAGCTTCTCCGATCATGGAATTGTGTTGACTCAGTAGTGAACATGACTTTGACACAACAGCTAGTAACACTGGTCATGTGAGTGCTGCATGTGTTAGCCTGCACCAGGACATAGGTCGAGCTTTACTGTGGTCAGCTTGCCGGCATCACGTTGGCGAGGTAATCCTTACACAAGTCTTCAATGATCTGAAAATAGAACCACCAATGTCACTAGAAGTTACCATATTCTGTCAGTTCCGAAAGCATTTAGACACAGTTCAACACAACAATAATCAGGCACTTAATTTTTGGATGGTACCTCTTATTCAGATGATGTACAAACCATAATCCATGACTATAGGGCCAGAGCGATTTCATGCGCGCAGTCTGTTGTGAAGCATCATGTGATGACTACAAAGAATTTCTGATCTTTGTTTGCTCTACTTGGATGGGACAAGAAGAGAGTTTTCATTTCGACGTCCTGGTGCTGTACACAAGGCTAGGTGGATGGCCAAGTTTCTCTACTCTCCATTAAGATGGTGCTGCTGGAGGAGCAGACCAGCTCTCTTCCCTCTGGAACCATTACCACGGAAGCACAACAACCCAAACTGCGCGAGTTTGTCAACTTTGTTTGCTTGCTGTACAGCTGGTGGTGGATCACCTGTTCAAGCGCGGTCGAGGCTCCATGGAATGACCTGTCTTTACAAGACATCCTCAGATATGAAAAACTCAGCCCCAGCATATCATCTAGTGCGATAAAAGCTCTCAAGCATCACCTATGGTACCTGACTGCTGAGATGGTACCTCTTGCGCCCTTTAATGATGCAGTCCCTGAAGCTGAACGCCGCTATCTGGCTGAGAGACTTATAGCAGTAAAGCCAGCACAAGATCAGGCATCTTTACCACAACATCGATTTGGTACGGGATTTGGGAAACCCAAATTCCAAACTCCATTTCCAGCACGACAAAGCTTGGCGACTTAATCAACAAAGATTCATGGTACATTTTCTCTGTTCTGGAACTTGACAGTTCTTTCCTGACTCATAATATCGAAAATTGGCCAGAATTAGCTTCCTTTCAAACATCCAGAGAACACATCTCGGCAGTTAACGTCGTAAATGATTGTGCTGAGCGTGGGGTGAAGCTAAGTTCTAATCCCTGTTTTGATTATTTAATACATTTTTACTGGTTCTGATACTTTTGCAAACACGGAAACCGGGATATAAAATGTTTAATTTTTTGGTCAATTTAACTCCAATACTAAATATTGCATCAATGATGTGGACCCCCTAGATGACCACATAAATCTTTGAAATTTGGCCATATGTGCTATTTCAGGCATTGGAACACAGTAATCATAGGGACAGATTGAAATAAAACTTTTTGAAAAATCATGGGAAATTTGATGCACCCTAATATATATATATATATATACATATATATATATATACATACACCTTGGTGACTTCGCTTTTACTTGCGCCCAAATTGTTCATTTTGACGGAGGTCGAGTTTGTTACCCCACTTTGGACCTACGCCTTAACATGGAATTCCAACCACGATCCACCACGGCTGGTCAGAAATTACAAAGTCCTATCCCGAACTCGATCTCACTACCTCCCGATCAACACTCCAGCGACATGTATATCTGGTGACTTTTTTAAAGATCTGACACTTTAAAAAGTTTATTTTTCTTTTTAATTGAAATAAAAGCGTGAAATTTTACTGTATTTCGCTACACATGGGCAATTAGTGCCTTTGTGCAAAACATGCTCAATGTGATGTTTTCTCGGGTTACGATACTTGAATGGTTTATGATAAAGGAATATCATGGCCAGCAACATAACATCACCAGATCTAAATCCTTGCGACTTTTATCTGTGTGGTTATTTTAAAGATAGTGTTTAAACAGAATCCACACGCAATAGAAGAATTGAAAACATCAACTGAACAAGAAATTCTTCGTATTTCAACAGATACTCTGTCTAGAGAAATGCAAAATTTTGTTTTCGTGTGCGGAGAGTTAGAGCTGAAAGGACATCACACAGCGTATGTTTTGCATCAGGGGACTAATCCCTTGTGTAGAGCTGTGTTTGGCTTACAAAGTAACTGGTTGGTTCTGGAAGACCTTCCGACATGCTGATCACAACAAGACTGCAGGGTTCGCTTAGTTCAACCTACATAAGATGAGCCATTACAATGCGTAAAGCTAAATGAACAAACAACTGACGATTGCATTCCGAAAGGCATTCTTCTTTCTCTTCTCTATCCTTGAATTTGAACAGTGACCCGAATGTGAAATTATTGTAAGGCACGATTTGAAAGCAAGTTTGGGGATAAAATTCAGCAAGCAGTGAACCTAACTCGCGGCTAAGTTTTACAGATGGTGGTCCAAAATATGGAAGCCACCATCAAATATCAAAATAAAAGACGAACCTTTAAAAAAATATATATATATTATATATATACACAGACACCATATACCTTTTCCTTTCAACCTTTCAAAGGTTCCGTGCGATGATTCCTCATTTCACGAAGGTCAAGTTTGTCACCCCTCCTCTCAAGCTGGACTGGTGAAGTAGTGAGTTGGTTTCTTGTACTCTCCACCTCACATGGCCAGGTATGCCCGGCTCATCAGGGATTGTTTTGGGCCAGGCGTCTAATCTCCTTTTGAAGATGTCCACTGCAACACCATTCGTGTTCCTTAGGTCTTTGGGCAACTGATTAAACAGTTTTGGTCCTCTCACAATAAAACACTTCTTTCAGGGTTAAGGATGTTCCGTCTCGCCTTTAATTTGGGAACACGACACAGTCTTCCTTTTCTACTTTCCACCGTTATTTGGGGAGTTACAGGGTTCAGAGTAAGATTAGGGACTAGTTTCTCCATTTTTTTTTCCAAGTGTAAATGATAGTGTATCTCTTTTTTCCAGTGAATATAGGTTTAGTTCGCGTAATCTTTCCAGGGCCGGATTAAGCATTGTTAGGGCCGGGGGCAATGAATATTTTCGGGCCGGTGTCACTAGAAAAAAACACTTCTTTACCTGATACATCATACATGAGTGATGTGATCAGCTGACTGGGATCGATCAACAGAAAACGAAACAAAGATGTGATTATAGAAAATGTATACTTTGTTCACATAATTGGGATACTAAACTAGGTTTTGTAGAGGCGGAATCTAGAATTTTTTTCTTCCTCACGGTCGACCAATTACACCAGTACACATTTGAAAACTTGTCGATCGATTTTTACAAACTAGTTGGTGATTCTATATAATTTGAGTGCGTTGATCTCAAAAATATAGTTAGTTTTTCCTTATCACGTATGGTTTTCTTACTACAGGGTGTCATAAATCCCCATTTATCCCCAAATGTGAACCACCTTATCGAGACCAACATTGGATTGCACATGCTAAACCATAAATTTTGTTGTTATAGACTACAGTAACGCTTACATAATAATGTAGGGTAAATATATATAACAACCAGTCCCGTTCCCAGCAAAATACTCTCTCCCCTCCCATCAATGGGTGGTTAACATTTGGGGATAGATGAGGTATTACAACACCCCTTGTGCACGAAATCTTTAGGTGATAGAGTAAACCCTAATTAAAGCAGAATTAAATAGCTCCTAGCTCTTCGACAAGCATATTGCTTGTTTATGAAAGAATAAAAAAAATAAACAAAAAATATATTTACCTTCTTTACTTGCAAACATTTCAGGACTTATGCCAATAAATTGTTCTCCTGCAATCTAGACCCCAAAAGTTCTGCTGAGTCCTTAGGCAGATTCAAATCCCTGACTAAGTCATTTAGTTCGGCTTGGGTTAATGGTTTAGGATCTCGGTCAGCTGTTGGCTGTTCATAAACATCATTGTCTGGATTTGGAGCTGAATCAGAATCTGAATTGTATTGATCCAGCCTCTCGGGTGGGCGGGGAATAGGAACTTCTGGACCATGGGGTACCGGCCTTATTGCAAATGGAAGACTTGGGTATTGAAGGCTCTCTTTATTCTTTGCATTATAACCTTTAACATTGCAAGAACAGAAGTAGCAGTCGTCGGTATGGTTTCTAGGCTCGCGCCATACCATAGGGATCCAAATGGCAAACTTTTCTTTTTCCTTTGCTCCAATTCCTTAGTGCCGCAACACACGTAAGACAAACCTTGTGTGGAGCCCAACTTTTGTGTTGATCTCCTAATTTAATTCCAAAATAAGCATGATAAGCTCTCTTAATGAAGGTCGTTACATTTGTCCTTTGTTTTACAACAACATACCGACCACAAATATAACAAAATATGTCTGGACTATGGGTACATCCTCTAGAAGCCATTATCAAAATTTTAAAGACGTAATGTTAGAATTATCTATCTGAAAAATATGAAAAAACTAAATTAATTAAAGATAAAAAAGGTAAAAAATTACAAAACGCCCACAAATTGTTTTGCTAATAACTTTAAAACTGTGGGTGATAGAAAAAAAACTGGTAGCATTTTTGAATTCAGCGCAGCGAACTGCTTCAGAATCACAACTCAAAATAAAGAAATCGATTTTCATGCAGACCGGTGTTATTTCAACGGTAGATTATAGCGTTTACATAGTTTCTTGGGGTCGGTCAGCATCTGGGGCCGGGGGCAAATGCCCCCTTTGCCCCCATTATAATCCGCTACTGAGCCTTTCCCAGTAATTTAGTTCTTTGCACCCCTTGATCTTGGCTGTGAAACTTCTCTGAATCCCTTCTAGCTGTCTGGTGTCTTCTTTTTTATATGGGGATGTTAGGACCGAGCAGTATTCCAATTTGGGTATGATCAGTGTTTTCAGTAGAGGAATCATTACATTCCTATCCCTTCGTTTAAAGGTTCTCAATATCTGCCCAGTTATTCTCTTTGCTCTGTTTACTGCTCTCTTATTTTGTGTTTCAAATTTCGCATCATCAGTCATTACAACCCCTAAATCTTTTGCTCTAGAATTTCTCTGAATTTCCTGTCCATTTGGGGCATAATATTCCGTGGATTTTAGGTCTTCTCTTTTTCCGTACCGTAACAGCTGAAATTTCTCTGTTGAACTTCATATTGTTGTCTTCCGTCCACTTGTTAGATTCTGTTTGTCAGTTTGCAGAGATCCTATATCTTCTGGGTTTCTTATTTTTCTACTGATCTTTGTACCATCGGCAAAGGACGTTGCTGTGCTGTCTCTGGTAACGTCCTCATCTATGTCAGCATGATTATGAATAGTAGAGGAACTAATACTGTTCCTTGTGGTGCTGAGCTGAGGACCTCTGATTCTGATGAAGATACTCCTTGTACTGTAACGACTTGCCGCCGCTCACTAAGGGAATTATATATCCATTTCCCTACTTTACTTGTTATTTCCATATATTTCAGTTCCTCTACTATTCATAATCATGCTAACTGACATAGATGAGGACGTTACCAGAGACAGCACAGCAACGTCCTTTGCCGATGGCACAAAGATCAGTAGAAAAATAAGAAACCCAGAAGATATAGGATATCTGCAAACTGACATAAACAGAATCTAACAAGTGGACGGAAGACAACAATATGAAGTTCAACACTGAGAAATTTCAGCTGTTACGGTACGGAAAAAGAGAAGACCTAAAATCCATGGAATATTATGCCCCAAATGGACAGGAAATTCAGAGAAATTCTAGAGCAAATGATTTAGGGGTTGTAATGACTGATGATGCGAAATTTGAAACACAAAATAAGATAGCAGTAAACAGAGCAAAGAGAATAACTGGGCAGATATTGAGAACCTTTAAACGAAGGGATAGGAATGTAATGATTCCTCTACTGAAAACACTGATCATACCCAAATTGGAATTTTTTTCGAGTTTCCAAAAAGTCATCGATTTTCTGTCTAACTATTCTTTCAGATGTTTTGGTGTGATGAGATGTAAGCGACATTGGCCTGTAGTTTTTGGCTTCGGATCGATCTCCTCCTTTATATACTGGGACTGTGTTCGCACTCTTCAAGATGTCCGATATTTCTCCCGTGTCTGGTGATCGCCTCCATATCCAATATAGGGGCTCAGCGATTGCATTCTTGCAGTTTTTGATCAGTGTGGCATTCCATTTATCCGGTCCTGCTGCTGTGTGTGTTTTTTTAGTTTACCTATAGCTTGTGTAATATCATCCGTCGTAAAGTCGAAATCCGTTATACTTTCCCTTTGTGGTTCTTCAAAGAATGCGTTTCTATCGCATATCAATTTGTCCGTTTTTGGGATACTGAAAGATGATTCGTACTGAGTTCTTAATATTTCAGATACTTCTGTTAGATCATCAAATAGAGCACTGTTCTCATTTTTTAAAGGTCCGATAGTCGCATGGCTTTTCGACTTTTTGCGAAATTATAGAAGTACTTTGAGTTAGCCTTTATTGCTTCTATAGCGTTGTATTCTTCTTTTTCTGTATGCTTCTCGATTAGTTCCTGTATGACGACATCGATACTTTGCAGTTTATCATTTAATATTTTTCTGATGTTGTTTTATTATATATATATATATATATATATATATATATATATATATATATATATATATATATATATATATATGGTGGTGTAGTGGTTAGCGTCGCTCACTACGAATCCATCGCCCCAGGTTTGAGACCCGGTGATGGCAGCCAGTGCGCAGCATAACCCAGCTGTTCATCCTTCCACACAATAAAGTGGTTGGTAGATAAATCGGTACTCTGGGTGGCCTAGTGGTTAAGACGCTGGGCTGCTGGTGGGGCGTGGTTCGGATTCCACGTTAAACTGTAGGTCTAAGGTGGAGTGAAAAGCTTGACCTTCGTCAGAATGAACAATTCGGGCGGAAGCTAACCAAAGGTTTTATATATATAACGGGTGTGCCATAAAAAAATGGTACATTTTAAAAAGGCTATAAAATCAACATTTGTATTTAATTTTAATAAAACTTCTACACAATAAAACACATGTATTTATCTATCGGCAAACAAGTTTTCAGACTAAAATATCAAATAATTAAAATTCTATCAGGGGATCATTGAGTTCAATCCCGTGTACACACACACACACAACACACACACACACACACACACACACACACACACACACCGTATTTTACGCCTCATAAGACGCTACTTTTTTCCTGAAAAACGTCTCCAAAAATCACTTCAAGGCTCATTTGTTATTGTTTTGTTTAATGTTCTTTTAATAAAGTTATGGGAATATATTTTTTGTCAGGCTGATAAATCTTCGAAACATTTTTTCCTAAATATTCTTTGCTAAATATAGGGTGCGTCTGACCACTTGTAGCGTCTTATGAGGCGTAAAATACAATATATGATGAATAAAACCACGAAGGAAAGGAAACACAGAATGATGCTCAAGCGCTTTCGTCTAATGACATCCTCAGAAAAAAATCAACGGTATTGGAAGTGATCTGTGCTACCCACCTGCGTTTATGGAATCTTGTCTTAACAAGGCAAAACGAACCTTCTATCGTGTGAATAATAACACTCGCACTTTGTCAAAGCATATTTTAGTATTTCCATTTTTCCCTGGCTTTTTAGGCATTGCTAATGTACTTAAACTTTTGGATATTAATGTAGTATTTTCATATAACAATATTGTGGAAAATATCATAGTGAAAAATAGCCCTACCAATAATTCAGGCATTATCTATAAAATTGGTTGTAAACAATGTGATTCCTTTTACATTGGTCAGACGGGAAAGGATTTGCACACGCGTGTAAAACAGCATCAATATTCCGTTAGAACAGGACAGTCGTCCAGTGCACTTTTTGTCCATTTGTCAGAGTTATCCCACTGTATTGATTGGAATAATGCTTCAGTTTTGTTTCACTCTATCAACATTGTTAATAGAAGTATTCTTGAGTCTGCTATTATCCAACTTACAAATAACTTTAACATGAGCCAAGGTCTTTCTCAACTTGATCTTATCGTTTTGAATTCGTTCAGAACGGATTTAGACAAGAAGGGCAGAGTGCTAAAACTTTGGTAGTTTTCCCTTATAAATTTGTATGCTCCTCTTACAATTTTTATTTTTCAATTTATTTTTATATTTTATTTTTTGTGACCTATATATCATTCAGGCATTATCTATAAAATTGGTTGTAAACAATCCATTTGATCTTGTGTTGAATTCGTTCAGAACGGATTTGGATAAGAAGGACAGTGTTAAAATTGTTAGTTTTCCTTACCAATTTGTATGTGGTTTTATTCATCATAAATATTTTTCACGTGTTACTTTCGTGAATAATTTTCATATATATATATATATATATATATATATATATTATATATATATATATATATATATATACATACATACATATACATATACACAGTGGTGTAGTGCTGTGGGAACGGCGTTCCCTTACTTTTTTTTGGTAGACGGAACGGCGTTCCCTCACTATTTCAAATAATTCGAACTTACAAATCTCTAACGTCATGAAATTTTAATTCCCACCCCTAGAAGAAATATGAGAAAGAATCATTAACTGCTTCATTTCTTTTAGCTTCGACTGAGGCAATGCTAGCCTATAAAGATCTGGTGAAACAGTCACCACGGCGTACCAGTTGTTAACTTTTTTTTAGTTAATCATTCCAATTGTTAGCTATTTTTATTGATCGTACTGGATGTCGTATATCTAATGACACTGGAAATACTGCATCTTCAACCTTGGAATATATCCTAATATCCAGTGCATATGACCTCAAAATATCCCTGCAATTGGTCAGATTTCAAAAGATTTCCCGGGGGCTTACAGTGCCCCCGGACCCCCAGCTGTATGGGCTCGCCGCGCTCGCCATTGTCCCCCCCGCATCTGAGTAACACTTTCAAAATGCGTTCCCTCACTTCTTTATTTAGCACTACACCACTGTGTGTGTGTATATATATATATATATATATATATATATATATATATATATATATATATATATATATATATATGCACTAAAATCACAAAATAACACGTGACCTTATTAATAAGCAAACAACCACAGGGAAAAGGAAACAAAGTCCGAGCGCTCGACTTTGTTTTTCCTTTTCCCTGTGGTTGTTTGCTTATATAATATATATATATATATATATATATATATATATATATATATATGAAAAATTATTTCACGAAAGTGGGATTGAACTCAGAATGATCCCCTGAGGTTTTTTCATTCTACACACAGACCGTGTATGGAACAAGGAACTCTTCTGGGAAAATTAAATCCACTGTATTCCGAATAAGTAATGGTAAATGACAAACACTATAGTTTTTCTTTTTCATGATGTTAGCCCAACGTGGGCAACGGGTCACTCGCAAAGAGGCCCCAAAAATATAGCTTCCCTCACTAGCTATCTGCAAAGCAGATCAAATCTAGGGATTACAGCTACACTTACTCTACTACAGGGTTGCCAAATGAAAATTTGATTTTAGAGCTAGATTTTCCAAGAAAAGGTGCTAAAAAAGAGCTAAAAATATAAAAAAAGAATATTTTGATTTACTTACTTTATTTAAAAAGAGGAGCCGGCAATTAACTGATCTAAAGTGATATCTTCCTCATTCCAAGAATCTTCTATAGAAATTTCCCCAGTATTTTCACTGATCATCTTTCTTTTTCATTATATGTTGCCATTGTTCCTATTAATTTTAATGCTGATGAAGCCAGATGATAATCTTTACAGCATTTATTATTACGCCTGAGGCCATACTTTACTGATAGAATAGCTTTCAGCATG
>JAJOZX010009052.1:75000-159301 GCA_023014485.1 Bathynomus jamesi
AAACATTCAAGAACGAGATCAGGCCAAATTTATCCCACAAAGGAAGAGGCGTTCTCTCTATGGCAAATTCGGGACCTGACACCAATAAGAGCCAGTTGTAAGTTTGTATACCGTTCTATGATAAATACATAAGGAAGATAGAGGACTTTACGCATTTTTCTAAACTTTATCAGTATTGGTTCGACATTATAATGAAACATTTTGTTAAAAAATAATCCAAACTGCGTGAATTAGTAAAATGAAATTAATTTGTGGAGAGAGTTGCGGTACTAATTAATTTGTGAACCCATTAACGTCAAAGACTGAGTTGACGAAAGAACCAAATGTGTTGAAATGACTTCTTTTCTCAACATTCAAGAGAATTTTCATTCAGGAATCATTAAGTTGGCGTAGTGTCCATTATATATATATATATATATATTATTAATATATATAATATATATATATATATATTATATATATATATATATATAATACACACAGAAGCCGTGCATGGAACAAGGAACTTTTCTGGGATAATTAAATCCACTATAGTCCGAATAAGTAATGGTAAATGACAAATACCATAGTTTTTCTTTTTCATGATGCAAGCCCGACGTGGGCAACGGGTCCCTCGCAAAGAGGTCCCATAAATATAGCTTCCCTCACATGAAAATTCTCTGAATGTTGAGAAGAGATAAGAAAAGATTATATTTATATATATATATATGTTTTTTTTCCTTTCTTTAATTTACCGCCGATTTGTACCGAGTGAAAGTGGTACATATCTCGGCGAGGCAGTGGGTGGGTGGTGTTACTGAGTTGGAGATGGTACACTAGAGGGATGAATAAGGTTCAGTTGTTGGATAGTGGGTAGGAGGGGTATGGTCTTAGACACGATGAAGCGGATGGGAATAAGTGAGGAAAAGGAAAATCGCTTCCGCCGAGAAATGGGGGGGGCCTTCGGCGAGTACAAATTGTAGACGCTCGGGTATGGGAATTTTGGTCAAGTGAGGGAAACACCCGCGACGAAGAGCGGACAGGTTTGAGCATTCGACCGGGAGATGTACGAAAGTGATAGGGGTGTGGCGGGTAGGGCAGGAGCGGGGCCAGCGGCAGATTAGCCATAAGGGGACATGAGAATGCGTGTGTGTCCTAGGCGGAGACAGGCTAGAATCACTTTTCTAGCGGGACCGGTGGAATGAGGAGGCCCAGTATCCTAATTGCGATTTTATCTTGCGGAGTTTTTGTGTGGCCTGGTCCCATTCCCGTTGCCAGATGGAGCGGAGAGTCGGGAAGAAGAAGTCGGAGAAAGGGAGGGGCCGGGAGGAGGCCGGCAATAAGCATGCCGTCTTTGCCGTGCGGTCCGCTTCCTCGTTACCCTGGATGCCGACGTGTGCCGGGACCCAGCAGAAGGCGATTGTCCTGTGTCGGAAGGCTGTTAAAAAGTGGAAGGTTTGCTGGATGGTACAGACGAGCGAGTGAGGGGATTAAATCTCTCTAGGGAGAGAAGTGCGCTTTGGGAATCTGAATAAATGAAGGAGCTGGCAGAGTGGGTGCGCGCAATGTCGAGGGCCTCCATAATCGCGAAGAGTTCTGCCGAGAAAACGGAGGTCTCGCGGGCAGGCTGACGCCTCGAGAAAGCGCTGGGCCAGTATCACCGCTGAGGCGGCCGTACCAGTCTCCGAGCGGGAACCATCTGTATAAATGGGGACTGTGTCCGGGTGTTGGGTTGCGTGTTCTCGGAGAGTGACCTGTATACTGTAGCGCTCGTGGTATTCTTCGGTAGGGCACACAGGTCCCTGCAAAACTTGATAAGGGTGAGGAGCCAGGCTGGGTAGATGCTGTATGAAATGGGGACAACTGAGGGAGCGGGAATGTTGGAAAGGTCAAGGAAAGAGCGGATCGCTTCAGTAAAGTGCCATCTCCGTCTCCAGGGTGGGAATTCAGAAATCGCCGCGCGTAGAAGCGAAGAGGGTAGTCTCTGTGCACGGAGGCATGTCCTCATGAGGAGCAGACCCCGTCGGAGGACGAGAGGGAGGTAATTGCAATCCACTTGAAGGCTGGAGGCTGGGGAAGAGCGGAAAGCACTGGTGGCGAGGTGGAGGACCCTATTAAGGACCGAGTCCAAGATACGGAGGCAGGCGTTGGAGGCTGAACCGTATACTACATTTCCATAGTCCAGCTTCGACTGGACCATGGAAGTGTAAAGGCGAAGGAGAGAGCGTCGGTCTGCGCCCCATGTGGTGTGGGAGAGGTGATCTAGGAGAGCGAAGGGACGTTGGAGGGATTGCTTCAGGTGTTTGAGATGGGGAACCCAGTTGAGCCGTCGGTGTAGAGTCACGCCCAAAAATCGCGTGGAGGGTACCACCTGAAGAGGATTGCCGTATAACGTGACAGAGGGAGCAGGAAGGGTTGCGAGTCTTCCGCTGAAGAGCATACACTTGGACTTGGGGGTGGAGAGGCGGAACCCCACCGACGTCGCCCACCTTTCCACCCGGTAGATGACGAGCTGAATTTGCCGTTAAACGATGGACGGCTCCCGCCCTGCGAAGTAGATCGCAAGGTTATCCGCGTAGATGGAAGAACGGATGGTGGGTGGAAGGCATTTTGAGACTGTGTTCATGACGATGGAAAGCATAGAACACTGAGGATGCTTCCCTGTGGACCCCGTCCTCCTGCACGAAGGTGTCTGAGAGGACTGAGCCCACCCTAACTTTAAAGGTCCGGAAGGACAGGAAGCCCCTGATGAAGGTCGGCATGGCTCCGACGAGACCTAGATGTTGGAGCTGACTAAGGATTATTGTCCGACGGGCGGTGTCGTAGGCCTTCTGGATGTCAAAAAATATTGATAGGATGAACTGTCCACTGTCGAAGGCATTCTGTATGTCTCGGCTGAGGAGCAGGAGGAGATCAGTGGTGGAGCGAAATTGTCTGAAGCCGGACTGGGTAGCTGGGAAGGAATTACTATTTTCCAGGAAGAACGATAGTTGCGGAGCGACCATTTTTTTTCGAAGACTTTGCAGGCACAACACGTTCGGGCGATTGGTCTGTAGTTTGTGGGATCGAGGGAATCTTTGCCAGGTTTGGGGATAGGGATTACGTAGGCCTTCCTCCACCGGGAGGGGAAGGCGCCCTCTATCCATATGCGGTTGTATAGGTCCAGTAGGAAAATTTGTAAGGTAGGGTGGATGTGCTGGATCATGCTGTAGGGGATACCGTCCGGGCCGAGACAAGGGGATCGTCGAGAGGCCAGTGCCGCCTGTAGTTCATGCATGGTGAACAACCGGTTGTAGGTGCTGTCTATGGACGGTGAAGAGGCGCTATTATTAGGGGCGGGTACGAGGGAACTAACTGCGGAGGAAGAAACGGCGGCGAAGGTAGAAGCTAGGTGGTTTGCCACCGATTTGGACTCGTATAAGAGTCCGTCGTTAGTCCAGAGGACCGGGGGTCGGGAGGGGACATGTCGCCTCTCGACACCCCGTACCTTCTTCCAGATGGTAGCCGAAGGTGTGGTGGTGGTGATGCCGGATACAAAGGCACGCCAAGAAGCTCGGCGCGCTGCCGTGCGATGGATGGGGAGTCGCCTACAGTAGAAGCGTCGAGTAGCCTTCTTGTACGGCCTCCGTGCACTCTGGGGTCCACCAAGGTACCCGTCGGGTGCGGGGTAGGTAGAGGATCGTGGGATGCTAGTGCACGCAGCCGCTACAACGATTGACTCGAAATATGCGATGAACTCGTTGGAGGATGGGAAGTGGGCAGTCGTAAGGGTTGTATACGTATCGTCGTGGAAGCGGACCAATTACTTTTGGCAGTAATCCATTTTTCTGGTACCCGAACGGTCTGGTCGGGCCAATTGAGCGTGAGTTGAACAGGGAAATGGTCACTTCGATAGTCCTCTTGGAGGACTTGCCATGTGAAATCTAGGTGGTCATCGGTCCAAACGAAGGACAGGTCTATACCGGATGGAGTGCAGGTGGTGGCATGGTAGAATGTAGGCGAGCCATCATTGAGGCACTCGGAGAGCTCGGTCATGATATTAATCAGGGTCGGGGCCATATAGGTGGACTCTCTCTCCCCACAAGGGGTGGCGACTATTGAAATCGCCCAGTAATAGAAAGGGCCTGGGGAGTAGTTGTACCACCTCCACCAGGTCATCGTTCGAGACTTGAGTGTGGGGCGGGAGGTATATTGAACAGACTGTGCACTGTCTATCCAGGGAAAGCCGGGTAGCAATCACCTGTAACGGGGATCGGATAGGGAGATTGTAGAAGGGGACTGCGTGGTGTATGAAAATGGCAGCCTCCTTCGAGTGCAGGTAGAAGACAGGGTGGTGATGAAGGAATATCCAGTCGGGCAGGGCATGGGCCTGGTCCCCAGGATGAGCTCCTGGAGACAGACACACACCGGATGGGAAGTGGCAATCAAAGAATTAAGGCCTTCGTAATTCGCGAATATTCCTCTGCAGTTCCAGTGTACTATTGTAGTTTTCGGGGGATCCATTATTTGATGATGGGTGATGAGTAAAGGTGTAGGTGCTAAGAGGTTGTAGTGTGAAGGGAGATCTGGGGTTCGCGAAGGCGAAGGATGGGTCAGGAGTATGGCTGGCTATCTGCCGTTCACCAGAGAAGGAACGGTCGGCCAGTCGATCTCCGCGGAAATTGTGGGGTCGAGTCGGCCGAGCGAGACCGGAGGCGTGGATCACGGCAGCTAGGAGAACGTCGTGGGCTCAGAGGGTGAGAAGTTTCTTGGTGGGCTTCTGTGTTCGGGCCAGGAGTTGGCGTTTCATTTCCAAAAGTGGCACCTCCCCGCCTGTCTGGGGTCTCACGGCGGACCCTGGTGGCGATAGGGGGCACCAGAAGGACCGGGCAGGAAGGAGGGAGGACGTGTTCAGGGTGGCTAAGAGGGAGGGGGCCGGGGATTTGGGGGGGGCAGCTACTGTGGGGATGGAAGGAGATGAACCAGTGTTGTTGTGGAGGGGTGGAAAAAATGGCACCAGGAGGCAAGGGCAGATCCATAAGACTCACGGGCGCGGCCGAGCTCCCCTAGGCCACACCGTGTAGCTGCGCCAGAGCCGCATCCACTAGATCCTCGGGGAAGAGGGTGTTGTCCAGATTGGATCTCGTTGTGTGGGGGTGGGTCGTGTAATTCGGCACGTATTGTCAGAGTCTGTGGGGGTAGACTGATGGGACTTCTGCGGTGGGGTGGTATGGTCCTCGTAGACGAAGTGGGCGGTGTAACCCTTGGTTAAAGAGCGACAAGGGTGAAGGACAACCACTTCCTTCACCCAAGGTCCAAGGAAAGTCAAGTCAAGGTCCAAAACAAAGCCAAATGCAGGGGAAAAAAAAAGCCAGAAAGAGTTGAGGAAAGGAGAAAGAAATATAACTAGGAGATCAGCCGGGTCCCCAAACGGGTCCAATGGTCCACGAGGGCAGAGAAAGCCCTTACATCGAAGGAAGATGCATTCCCCCATTGGCCACAGAGGGACGCGCCCTATAGCTCCGGACAAAGCAAAGGTGTTTATATATACCTTACCTTACCTTATGAACCTTATGTTGGTCTCTCTTCACACGGAGGTCAAGCTGGTGGCCCCGCCTCTAGGTCTGGCCTGGTGGAGGAGCGAGTTACTTTCTTGCGCTCTCCACCGTACATAGCCAGGCACGCCCGGCTCATCTGGTACTGTCCTGAGCCAAGCATCCAGTCTTTTCTTGAAGACTTCAACTTTGACCCCCGTTACGTTTCTGAGGTCCTTAGGAAGCTGGTTGAAAAGTCTTGGCGCCCTGACAACCAAGCTATTTTCCTTCAGGGTTGAGGAGGTCCCTTGTCGTGCTTTTAATTTGGGAACACTACACATTCTGCCTTTCCTATTTTCCAGTGTTGTTTGAATGGTAATTGGGTTTAGTTTTAGGTTTGGTACCAGTTTTTCAATCATTTTCCATATGTAGATTATGATGTACCTCTCTCTTCTTCTTTCCAGTGAGTACAGATTTAGTTTATGTAGTCTTTCCCAGTAGTTGAGTACTTTGCAGCCATCAATCTTGGCCGTGAAATGCCTTTGCGTTTCTTCTAGTTTATTAGTTTCTTCCTTTTTATATGGGGACGTCAAAACTGAGCAGTATTCAAGTTTTGGTATAATCAGTGTTTTTAGCAGGGGAATCATTACTGTCCTGTCCCTTCTCTTGAACGTTCTTAGAACCTGTGGCAACTCTCTCTGCTTTATTTATCACTATCTGATTTTGTGTTTCGAATTTCGCATCATCTGTCATTATTATCCCGAGATCAATCGCTTTCATGCTTCTCTGAATTTTCTGTCTATCTGGAGCATAATATGCAGTCTGTTTAAGTTCTTCTTTTCTACCATATCTCAAGAGTTGAAATTTCTCGGCGTTGAATGACATGTTGTTGTCTTCTGACCATTTGTATATTTTGTTCGTGTCCCTCTGCAAGGCCTCCACGTCATGTACATCGCTGATTTTTCTGCTGATCTTTGTATCGTCTGCAAAGGATGTTACTATACTATTGCTGTTTACTCCGCTGTCTATGTCTGTTAGCATGATAATGAACAGGAGTGGGGCCAGTACTGTCCCTTGTGGTACTGAGCTGCGTATATATATATATATATATATATATATATATATATATATATATATATATATATATATATATATCCCTCCCCTTTTCCGATTACATCCCTGGTTTTCGCAGGTTTTTGCGCTCCCGGTGGCAGAGTCGCTGGGATGGCGCTACAACTAACAAACTCTGCAAGATTAAACCCAAATGTGGGATGTTGGGCCTCTTCCTTCCATCGGTCGCGCCATAAGGTGGTGGTTCTCGCCCGCCTCCGTATTGGCCACACCCACCTGACCTATGGCTATTTGATGGCCGGGGATCGGGTGCCCGATGTCCCAATTGTAACGTCCCACTTACAGTTGCCCACCTCCTGGTGGAGTGTCCGCTTTATTCTGCGCTGTGCTCAGAGTATTTTCCCTTTTTGATGAGCGTCGGGCCTTGTGATAGGCTCGGCGCTATTCTCTCTGAAGGTCCCTACTTTTCGGTAACCGGGTTGTTGTTCTTCCTCTTTCGTTCCCGACTTCTTTACCGGCTGTAACTCCGCTATGATTTTTCTGTCTCCCCCCCCTGTCTATTGTTCATTTCCACTAGCTGTTTCATAGTTTTCGTCCTGTGTTCGCTCTGCTATCCACCTTTCTTTTCGTGGCCATGAGCGGTCATACTTTGAAAAAAATAATATATATATATTTATTTATTTATTTATTTATTTATTTATTTATTTATTCAAAGTATGACCGCTCATGGCCACGAAAAGAAAGGTGGATAGCAGACAAAAGTTTTCTTTCCCTTTAGCCACTGAAATTATATTGTGGTTTTAACTAGAAAACCCAAAGAAAACTGAATAATATTCTGGAGTATCTTGAACTGTCCCATTTTTGCCAAAATATGAAATGGGTGTCGCAGCTGGGTTTACGATGGTTTATAACCGATTCTTGTCTATGTTGTCGGGGAAACAAAAAGATATAACCCCCACACAACTTGAAAATATATCTTCTGCAAATAATTTTCAGGTTATTTAATGAATTTATATTTACTTTTTCTTTTCTGGATTAATGATGATCTCGAATTTAGTATTTTCTTGCGAGGAATATAAATAAATAAGGAAAGAAAAATAACAATTTAAAAAAAATTTGTTTTATTAAATACATATAGAGTAAAGGAAACACACAGCAAATGAATACGCAAATGGTAACTGCAAAAATCAACCTTAACTATTCAAGTAAAGAATGCAAACTTTTAGCAAAATCCTTTCTCGTTTCTCCGTCTGGCATCAGACTATGTTAAATTATTCTAGCTCTGATATAACCATCTCTCGCTTCAAACCCAAATACCGAGCTTGGAATCCGTCACTAATTTAATACAACGCTCTACATTCTAGGTATGATTGGGATAATTTGGAATGTTCAATGCGTTTTCATTGATAGCTAAAATTTCTGCTTTTGTTAGCTTCATTGTAAGAGGTGGCTCACTTAGTTTAGTTTCATTCCAGTTAATTATTTCATCCCAGTCCTTTGCATCAAAATTAAGATCGGGAACCTTGAAATCTTTCTATTCTAAATTCTGACCAGTCTCATTTTGCATGTCCATGATGTTCCAAACAGCTTTTGTACATTTTTCCCTAGCTGAGTCACGCAACATTGCCAGAAGAATATTTTCCGGGTGAGCAAAGTATGCATTTCGGGATATATACTTAACAATTTCTACTGATTCTCTAGCAGAGCTGGGCACTTCCGCAAACACTTCCGCAAACCGCAAATTCCGCAATTGCGGAAGTATGTTTTTCGTTTGCGGATTTGCGTTTGCGGCAAAATCATCGCAAATTAGTGAATTTGCGTTGCGGAACTAAGACCGCAAACGCAAATCTTTCCGCAAATTTCCCACATGGCCACTGGCCAAGCCTCGTGTTCATGAAGGGGAACATGGACTTATTAAAACTGGATTTGGCTCAGTTACTGGAGGAGGACGACTGAACTTGTTGACAAAGCCAGAGGCGTACACTTGTAGAGGCTAGAGGGGTTGAGTTGTACAGTGAGTTCAAGTTGTGTACAGTCACAGTGTTAACTTAATTTAACTTGTGTAATGTAATGTGTGTACAGTTACTACAGTTACAGTACAGTCTTCTCTAACGTGTCTATGTCTCAAAATTTATGAAATTCAAATGATTAAATTTATTATTTAATTTATTTACTATTTACTTGCAGGAGGTGTTTTTGTTCAATATAATATATCAATATATGTAGTATTTTTATTTCTTCTACAATAGTGATTTATTGTAATAAATTATTTAGCCTTGTTTTTAATAAAAACAAGGCTAAAACATTAAACATTAAAAAGATATAAAAACTTTTTATACCTCTTTAATGTTTTGGATACTTTTTATAGTTAAAATTGCGATTGCGGAAGTGTTTGCGAAGTGCCCAGCACTGTAAAAATTGGAAATATGGTTTGCGGATTTGCGTTTGCGGCACCAAAAATGGCAAGCAGTTTGCGGATTTGCGGTTGCGGAAGGTAAGGTTTGAGTTTGCGGATTTGCGATTGCGGAAGTGATTTTGAGTTTGCGGTGCTCAGCTCTGTTCTCTAGGCAAATGCTTAACCCTATTAATAGCAGAAAACTCATGCCTCAGGCCATCTATGCAATTAGGTCTACACTTGATGTCAAACCAATTAGGATCATAATTTGTCACATTGAAGTGTGTATTATGTAAAGTTTCTTTGTTGGTTTCACTGTTGAAACATAAAGCCTACAAACCCTATTAGCAAGAGTTAACCATCTAGCATGACTGAGAGGACCTGGCTTTACATGAGCAAGGTGTTCATCAACTGTCCCATTTCTGATTGCTGAAATAATGCGGTATAAGTACTGCTGATCTCCACTAAGATGGTCATCAATGTGTTGTGGCAGATATAAAAGTTCTTTACCACTCGTTATAGGTTTGAATTGTACTACTGGATTGTTTTCACAAAAGTGAATGGTTTCCCAATAGGACCAACAAAGGTACTTGCCTCAAATGTTGTACCATCCAATGTTTCAAAAAGATGTCTTAGAGGTAATTCGTATGTATGAAGCATACAAATGAACCACTGAAGTGGCCTACCAAGTGCTTTCTCCATAACATGAATCACACCTCCTTTATAACCAGTTTTGGTGTTTGTGCTATCACAGCCTATTACAGCTATATCATTTTGTAGATGTCTCTCTTTAATAACTGACAATATTGAATTTGCTGTCTGCAGCCTTACTGGATGCTGGTGTTTGATGGGTAATATACTCTCCCCCTGGTTCAGCAATCACACATAGTGTTGTTTACTCTTTTTTTTCAGTGTACCACCCAAGGGCGGATCTAGGAATTTCAGTAAGGGGGGTCCAAAGAAAAAAGGGCACAGTACTAAAAATTTTCTTGAAACAGACCATCAATGAGCGAGTGTAAAATCAATTGTATTGTATTATTAGATGAGTCTCATTCAAATATGATACAAAATAAAAATCTAATTTGGGTACAACAATTATCACAGAAAATTTTTCAAACAATTACAAATGTCTTGCCAATTAAAACAACTATCCAGTCGCGCAGCCAGGACTTCCCAAGGAGGGGGGTGTCGAATTGTAGAAAGACGGACCTTTTGGTGCAACCACCTCGTCACTGCGGAGGGGGTTTAGAGTAGTATAGAGGAATTTGTGAAGTTTCAGAAGAAAATTAAAAAAAAAAAGGCAAGTGTTTATTTACTAAATGATGTGTACGAGGGGTGATCAAAAAGTTCTCGGCCTGACAATGAAAGACGAGTCAAGTCGATAGTTTTTATTATTATTTTTCTACAGAGTCTCCTTTTAGGGATACACACTTGATCCAGGGTTTTTTCCAGCTTCTGGATACCACTCAAAAAGAAGTCTTCATTTTGGTCCTCTAACAAGGCATTTACAGCTGACAAGACTTCATCATCGTCCAAAAATCTCTGTCCACGGAGGTGTTCTTTTAATTTGGGAAACGGATAGAAATCACTGGGAGCTAGGTCTGGCGAATATGGAGGGTGATCAAGCAATTCGAAGCCCATTTCTCTGATGGCAGCCATCGCAACTGTAGACTTGTGAGCAGGAGCATTTTCCTGGTGAAACAGGACACCTCGACAGAGTTTCCCTCGTCGCTTTTGCTTGATAGCTTCGCGCAGTTTTATCATTAGCCGTGCATAGTAATCACCCGTAATGGTGGCTCCTTTATCAAAGTAGTCAGTGAGGACAACTCGCTTTGCATCCTAGAAAACGGAGGCCATGACCTTGCCAGCTGATGCCACAACACGAAACTTCTTGAAGTTGGTGAAGACGAGTGTTTCCAAAACACGCTTTGTTGTTTTGACTCTGGATCGAAATGATGAAGCCATGTTTCATCCATAGTAATAAACCTAGATACAAATTTTTCTGGATCTTACTGGAAAAGGTCCAAACATTGTCTTGAAATTTGAACTCGAGTTCTCTTCTGGTTGTCAGCCAACATTCGTGGCACCCATCTTGCAGACACTTTTTTAAGCTTTAATTTGTCTGTTAATATTGAATGTGTGCTGCCAAATGAAATGCCGACATTCTCATCTATAAATCGAACACTAAGTGGGCGATTGTTCATGACAAGATCATTGACTTTTTGGACATTTTCTTCAGAAGTTGATGTTGATGGCCGTCCAGAACGTTCATCATCTTTGATCGACGTGTTGCCCCGTTTGAATATCGCACAACACTTTTTAAAAGTAAAATAAGATGGGGCAAAGTCTCTGAATGTGTGCATATTTCAAATTTGTTCATTTTCATAACGTTTATCACACTGCTTCACATTAGAACCTGTAAAACAAAAAATATTTTGATTAGCGTTTTTATATTTTAGACACACATTTAATAATAGTTGTACTAGATATGGTGTAAATTTGATCTCAAAATGCACATTATATATCGGTCAGGCCGAGAACTCTTTGAGCACCCCTTGTATTATAATATCACATCATAAGTTATAACTATGGTTACAAAAATGGACTTTTCCTGTCAAGGGGTGGGGGGGTCGTCCTGGCTACTGGCCTGATGTCAGAAAAAGATTATAAAATTAGTGATATGGCTGCACTTGTACTAAGGCCAAGGGCACCTATGAAAACCACTGGAAGTACAATGTAACACATAGACTCAATAGAATTTGAGTGAAATAAAATAACCGCTATCTATTTACAAAAACAAAATTTGTTTTCAGAGGCATACACATCATTCAAATAGGGTACAGTTTGTAAGAAATTGAGTGGGGTTCCGGACGTCGCCGGACCCCCCGATCCGACCTTGCCACCTAGCATTGACTCACTTTACTTAAAAGTCTGATCCTTTCGACCATCGAAGTATCTGGAAGTCATAGGATTCACTTTATTACTTTTCATTGTTTTTCGAACTCTTCCTCTTCGCACTTTACTTCTGTCTATTACGAGATGGTCATCTTCTTTTGGTCTATCAAAGTTGCAGTTGCAATAGCAGCAGTAGCACGAGCTGATACACCAAATCTATCTCTCTGCCTACATTGCAACATGCCGCAAAGACATTCTCATTTGGCTTCCAGTATTTTCAAGACCACAGTCTTCAGTTTCCATTATTCCATTGTCACTGTCTTCATCTGAAGAATTTCCTACGAAGTTCAAAGGTTGAACTTCAGTCGAACGATTGATGGTTTTCTTTTCTTTACTCGTTATGAGAGCTTCCTCTTTTATCTCTTTCTTTTGTAAAATTTGTGTGGCATGTACATCTACACTACCTACGTACATTTTGTGATCACTCCTCCGATCAAGTAGAAACTGTAATTCCTCTTTTGGTACTTTTTTATATCTCTGACGTACGCAATCTATGAATTTCTTCACAATCATCACTGCATCTTATGTCTGTATGAGATTTTAAATTGTATTTACAGGCACATATATTAAACAAATTACTGAGACTATTCATATATTCATTTTTTAGTTTAACTGATGTTTTTGATCTACTCAACGTTGCTCCTCTTGCTATGAATCTTGCTACTTTTTGATGCTTGCTGCCAAAGTTTTAGTAGCTCCCGAGTTATTTGTCTGATGATGATTGGCTCGTTAGCTGCATTTTTCCTTTCTTTAAGATAAAGTACCGAGCTACTCGTAAATTAGTTGGCAAAAGATTGAAGCCAACTTCTCAGGAGTTCCAAACATACAATGTTGCTTAGAATGCCTCGTGCTCGCAAATTTTTTCCTTGCTGAATAGCATAGGGAAACTTGAAAGCGTAGATGCTGTTGCATGGAAAGCTGTTGGTGTAGAGTTGCTGCAAGAGGGGATGTTGCTAGCTTGATGTGAAGGAGGAGGAGGATGTTTCAGTTTTGGAGACGCTGGTGTGTGGGATGCTGATTCCATCTCTGCTCTTCTATAGGTGAATTATTAACTGAAAAATAAGAACAAAAACTCGAATAAATTTAAATTAATTTTAATTGCTTAAGGAAAAACAACAACATATTTACTCAATTTACTCACGTCAGTCAAATATACATTGTGACAAGTGAAACAGAATATTTTTTTTCTTTTTTCATTGCATACTCACTAGCTTCTTACCTCTGGATTCTGTCGCTGGGGGGACAACTACTTCAGCTAGCTGTCAGGCGAACTGTGGTGCCTGAGGAGCCAGAAGACACGATGCGTACAAGTATACAGTACGATCTTGGCAGGAATATTTAAATCTGGGAATGACACAAAATAATATATTAAAGTTGTATAATTGTGGTTTCACAATGACATTAATGAGGGTTATTCATATGATGTAATGTTGACGGATGTATGCTAGATGAGAACTCTATTTTCTTGTTAAATTGTATTCTTGCAAAAGTGGGGCGGTTAGAGAAACCTGGCACAATTTGTATCATTTTCGTTTTTCTCAGCAAAACCTACAATAAAATATCAGTGTGCCATTGTAAATTATAATTTTCACGCCACCCTAATATATATATATATATATACAGTATATATATATATATATATATACAGTATATATATATATATATATTTTAATTGGGGTTGTTGTAAATGCAACATCTAAGGTCATATGATGGAGGGGACCTATAGCTTTACGTGGGATCCGAACCACGGGTCGCTTCATAATCTGGGCGCAGAGGACGGTCTCCCATCCAACTACTACCCAGACCCAATGTCGCTTAACTTAGCTGTTCTCCGGGAAGCGGTGTTACAACATGGGCCACGACGTAGTATATATATATATATATATATATATATATAAAGGCCTTGGGAATCATTTTTCTTCTTCCTTGTGGGTTTGCATCACTCACACACTAGGTGGCGCAAAAGTCAGGAACCATAGGCACATTTTATTAAATTATAATAAATGTTGAATTGGTGGCCTTCCACTTGGAGACACTTTCTGACGCGTTGAATGCATGATGTTTGAACATTCCTTAACACATTGGTACTGATTTTGGCACACTCCGATGTGATTTTATCCTTCAGAGAACGTATGGTTCTGGGTCGATCAGCATAGACTACCGACTTGAGGTGGCCCCACGAGAAAAAGTCAAGAGGCGTGAGGTCTGGAAACCTAGGTGGCCATTCGACGGGTCCTTGCCGTCCGATCCACTCGCTTGGGAATGTTTCATCTAAAGAGTTCCGGACGATGGTTGCGAAATGTTTTACCTGTTACATTGCCGTCAAAAAGTAGGGACCAATTAACCGATCACCCAGAGCGCAGCCCACACCATAATTCGTGGATCGAATTGCACATGTCCTTCCTCCATCCAGTGGGGGTGCTCATTGGCCCAGTAGCGTGCATTATGCCTATTGACACGACCGCCGAGGTGAAATATCGCTTCGTCGCTGAACATGATCCTTCGTTGAAGCTGTCGATGTTGTAGAAACCACTGGCTGAACTCTACACAGTCTGTGTCGTCACCGTGCAGTTCCTGAACGAGTTGGACTTTGTAGGGGTGGAAACGATTTGTTGTAAGAATTCGTTGAATGGATCTTCCGGAGACACCCATTTCCTAGGATAACTTTCTTAGGGACTTAGTGGGCTGTTTTCGAGGTGATTGAGTACCGTTAGTGATGTTGCTGCATCGGTTGAACTTTTTGGCCGATCATGAACACTTCCCGTTTCTTTGAAGCGAGTGAACAGTTTTCCAACTGACGCCTGAATAACTGGCGGCCTCTCAGGGTGTTTGTCATTAAAAGCAATAGCAACTGATCGGCGTGTGTGTTACCACGCCTTGCACACAATTAAAACTATCTCCACCCGTTCATCTATTGTCAGTTTCTGTGCCATAGGTTCAAAAACAAATCTGAAAAGAGCAAAACATATTAAAACACAAATTACTAAAATGTGCTTATGGTTCCTGACTTTTGCGCCACTATATATATATATATATATATATATATATATATATATATATATATATATATATATATATATATATATATATATTAGTGATGTAGGTCACATCCGCATCCGCGGAACATCCGCACATTGGACTGCGGATGTCGTGCGGATGTGGACCGTTGAGATGAAATGTCATTAATAAGCGGAAATTATCAAATTCTACTATATTAATAGAACTAGTTCATTGTGCGCAAAAGTGATGCAAGCGACAAGACGAGAGGCTGTTCTTGTATGAAGTTACTCTCTTACAACCTACTTAGATCCACGTTACAAAGCTAAGTTATTTTCACCTAGTACATTAGAACGAGTTAAATCATCACTTGGCAAAGCAGTTGAAGAGCTTCAATCTCTTGAATCTGTCACTTCGCCACCCACCAAAAGAATAAAAGTTTCAGTGACAGAACCAACACCTTCAACAAGCAAATCTATCACAGAATCTGTCTCTCAGTTTCTTGAGTCAAGCAGCAATGACGAGACCTACGCGATGTCAAAAGATGTAGTAAAAATGATCGAGAGCTATCACCAAGAAAAACGCCTGGCTGCATGTGACAATCCTATTAGTTGGTGAAAAATACGCAGAATATCTATCCATACTTGAGTAAACTTGCAAGGAAACATTTAGCCTGTCCTCCAACAAACGTACCAAGCGAGAGATTATTTAGCAGTGCTGGATTAATATATGATGAAAAGAGAAACAGACTGGCAGCAGAAAAGGCAGAAAAATTAATGTTCCTTAAGCATAACCTTCCTATAATTAAGTTTGAACATTAAACGATGAACATCTTAGTTTACTTTATTTTAATTACTCATTTATAAATATGCCTAATAAAACTTTAAACTTAATATAAATAGTTATCAAGCTAATTAAAGATCTCTTTCTATAAGGGTGGAGGTTGGGGAAAGAGGTCGGTGGGGTGCATTTGAGTTGGGTTCACGTCCCGCATCCTGGTAACACAATTATGGTTTCTAATTGTGGCTGAAACTCGACAAAATATAACGAATTTATTTGCAGACGAATTCACTAATTGATTTCTATATTAGTTAGATGCTTGATATTATTTTATATGTTCAGAGAAAAGTACAGCAATTATTGTACAATTAATCAATTATACTACATTATAGCTACAGCTCTCTTTATATAATAACTTATTATATACGTTAAACACAACAAATCTCGAATATATCCTAAAAAATAACGAAAATGTAGACATCCGCGGATGTTGAAATCAAACATCCTCATCCGCATCCGCGGATGTGAAAAAAATGACATCCGCTACATCACTATATATATATATATATATATATATATATATATATATATATATATCAGTATCTACACAAATAATAATAATAACAACTTGCCACACTTTCCCATTTCAATGAATTATTTCCTCAGTTTCATCACGTTCCGCTCTTGTCCTCACCTCGACGGCAAACATTCTATCTTCGGGCGCGTCGTGGGCGGCCTGACTACGCTGTCGGCGATCGAAGCGATTGAGACAGACAACAAAGATCGGCCAATAGAGGACATCGTAATCCAATCGACAGTGATATTTGTCGACCCATTTCGCGAAGCAGATGAAAAGGTCCGTTTATGCATTTATTATATTATTATTATTACTACTTAGTCTGTATAGAACCAGCTAATGCTTTAAATAGGCGTTGTTTGTTTTTAATCCTTGATTTGGCCTTGTAACTAACTAATCTGAATTTAAATGTATGGCTGTAAATATACTACAGCCGAAAGAGCCAACACTATGTAATAATTGTTAGTTTTACAAAATTTTATTTAAGGCTAATCCTCCTGATATTTAAAATTTAAAGATTGCAAGATTAGATTAAGTTGTTAGGTGAAAAGGAAGAGTAATTGACCTAATTTATTTGCTTTCAGTTAATGAAAGAGCGCCAAGAAGAGGCTGTGAAGAGACGGATAGAGGAAGAGGAAGTTAAGAGTTTGAAGAAACCGAAGAAGGGGAGTGACGCCCCAAAAGTTTTCCGATCGGGGATCGGGAAGTTCTTAGATCTTTCCCAAACATCAATTAGGTGAAGGTTTAAAATTATTGTCGAAAGATTTAATTAGGATAAAGTAATATTCTTTAGAGTAGGTTGGAAGAGTGAGGTAGGAGGAAGATGTTGAAAAAAGGATGAATGAAGCATTTGTTGATTGAAAGTCGAATAAAGAAAATGGGTGTTTTCATTTAAGGAGTGTGTTAATGAATGAAGAAGGTAGCGTGACTATTTTTGTCAGTAGTTGGAAGCAAATGAGGAGACAGTGCCTGAAATTACAACTGCTGGAATAGTGGTAGTAAGAAGTGATGATCTACGGTGGAAGTGGAAGTGGAAGTGGAAGTGGATTTCGAAAGAGGATACGGAAGCGCGAAGAGAAGTTGAAAATTGGTAAGTAGCAGGTGTGAATAATGATTGTAGATGGATGTTGAAATATACTGGAGAAGTGGTTGTGAAAATGTAAGACAGACATACTGTATAGAATGGTGTGGGAAGAGCGGAGAGTTGCTGATGACTGGATGATGGCAATTGTAGTGCTTTTATATATAAGTAAAGGTAATAAGAGTCTGTTCAAGAATTAAGGGATACCGTATGTTTACTGAGTGAGAGTAAAGGTATGATCGAAGATTAACAACGATGTTTCAGGAAAGATGTTTGTGTCAATCAGTTATGACCCAACCAAATAAATTTAGAGGGCGATACTGGATTGCACTTGTCTGTTAGTCATATTTTCGTGTCCAGGACATAACTTTTAAACTTTTTTTTTTTTGTAATGCAGAAAGGAGGGGCCAAAGCAAGCGCCCGCAAAAATGCTGGCCCCCAGAGAAGGAGATGGGGAGAGCCGAAATCAAGGGCCAGGGTCTTCAAGATGCTTGGACACTGCGTTCGAAAGATTGGAGGTCATAGATAGGGGAAATATGGATTGAGAAAGATGTTCTAGAATTGACCGATTGAGTAGATGAAAAATTGAGAATACCGATTAACCCTTGGGTTAGATAGTTGGACAGAAAAAGATGAAACTGTGTCAAAAGTCTGGTACCGCAAGTTCTCCTTAAAGGAAGAGGCATGCAGTTAAAAGAGCACCGTCTGTTATAATATCGGAAGTAAAGAAAGAGAGAGGGATTGAAGACAGTCAGTAAGAGGCGGGAAATTGATGAGACGAAAGGCCTTTGATTCCACCCGGTCGAATATATCTATGGGTTGAGTCACTCCATACACGAGAAGCGTACTCCATACAGGGGCGAACAAGACCCCTGTACAGAGACAGCAACTGAGTGGGGGTGAAGAAACTGTAGAGCCGATACAGCACACCTAACCTTTTATAAGCTGTTTTAGGAGAGTATATATAGGAAAGATCACGAGAAAAGGAAACGGCAAGAATGTCAAGAGAAGAGGAAGGACTCAGTTGTGTATTGTTGAAGATAAGCGGATAGTCGTGTGGAAGATTGTAACGAATAGACAGATGAAGGAACTGAATTTTTGAGGCATTGAAAACCACAAGGTTTTCTCTGTCCCAGTCAGAAGGATGCTTTGTGAAGCGGTTGAGGGAATGAAGGGTAGAATCATTGGCATATAAGGGGATACGACAGGAAGTACGACTTAAAGAGCACTGATAAATAAAAAGAAGAGTAGATGACAGGAGAGAATCCTGAGGAACACCACTCTTAATAGCTTTGGGAGAAGAACAGTAGCCATCAACAACACTAGCTATTGATCGGCCGGAAAGGAAATTGGAGATGAAGGTACGGATAAAAAAGGATAGAAACCGGAGGCGGCCAGTTTAGAAATTAAAGATTTGTGTCACACTATCAAAAGCTTTTGATATGTCTAGCATATAGCAAAGTTTCACCGAAACCCCGAAGGGAGGATGACCACGAGTCAGAGATATACGAGAAGATCGCCGGTAAAGCGTCCCTTGCGGAACCCATACTGACGATTTGAAAGAAGATTGTGAGAAGAGAGGTGTTTAAGAATAGATTCAAAAACTTCAGAAAGGCAAGAAATCAAAGCAATTGGACGATAGGTGGAAAGTTAAGATCGGTCGCCCTTCTCTTTGGGACACGCTGAATGAAAGGGAACTTTCAACGGGAAGGAAAAGTAACAAATGAAAGACAGTGATGAAACTTCATCGACATATATGTAATTATGTATGGTCGCGGGACCGTGTGTTACGAGGAAGAATCGGGTTCTTGCATAAAAAGTCAAGGGTACAAATATAGACGAGGACATTGATGTTCCGACATAGTTCTTGCTATGGATGGGATGCGTTAAGTAAAGGTGAGGTTGGGTGAAAAGTATATTCTGTTGAGCGTAAATGAATGGGCATTGTCTCGTTTGCAATATGCGAGTGATGTACTGCCGATTGGCAGAAGTGAGGAAGAGCTGCAGAGGTTGGATGAAGCATATGTGGATGCTTGTAAAAGACGGCTAAGTGTGAATGTAAATTTTAGGTGATGTTTGAAAGTGATGGTAATACAAGGTGTGAAATAGTTGCCCATGGAATAATAATAATAGTGGTGGATAATTTTAAGTATTTGGGGAGTGGTGAGCGAGAAAAATGAAGTGAATGGAGATTTCAAGCAGGAAGAAGAGTATATCTAGCTGCGAGAGCATTGGTTAGGAGGAAAAGGTGGTCTGGATGCTGCAAGAGGAATACATGAAGGGATGTTTGTGCCAGTTTTGATGTATAGGAGTAACAATGTATGTGGTATGGGGTGACCGTGGGAGCGAGAAGGATTGATAGTGGGAAGTGAAAAGGTGAGGCGAAGGTGTGGTGTAGTCAAGTTCTTAAAAGAAAAATTGGGTAATAGTTTGAGGTGGTTTGGTCATGTTGAGAGAATTGGGGAGGAGCGTATGGTGAAAATGGCGTACATGACAATGGTAGGTTCTGCAAAAGCTGGATTGACGGTGTGAGTGTTTTTTAAACAAAGTGTGTATTATAATGTGGGAGGAGGCAATGAGAATGCTGAGGGAGAGAAGGTGAGTGTGGGTGTTTAACGACTCGGAGGGGAAGGGGAAAACTTGCATGGTTGGAGCCGGCTGCAACCTGCTGCTTACAGCAATCCAAACACCGGACCATCACCCCGAGTGTCTGGCAATAAAGACGGGGTAACTTACAGTAATGTAACATTAAAAATTGTTCCATTTTAAATCCTGGAAAGTTAAAATTTTATTTCCATGGCCAGTGTAGAATGTTGGCCATTAACTTAACCGTGACAGGCTGAAGTTATGTTAGTCTTCTAATATAATAAATAGAGACTGGTGATTAAATTTCATTATTTAGAGTACAATTATACACACTTTCTAAACTGAAGTATGTGGAATGTGATGTACAACTCCCATTTTCCTTTTACAGTACTTCAGAAATAGGAACATTGAAAATGTTGAAGAGGAAGATCCAATCACAAACAGCAAACATTTATTTGTTACAGAGCAAACGTTTCTTAGATTATAAACTTTTATTTTCATTAAAGGTTAAATAATAGAATTTTCAAAATACAAAAATATTAACCGTTAAGAATATAGATATATATATATATATATATACACAGGGTGTACATAAAGTCAGGATCTATTTTTGTGAAGCACTTGGAAATTATATGGAATTCAATCATAAAATGATAGTGGTAACATTTATTAAATAATTAAGAGTAGGATTCGACGTGACGCCCATCAGTATCCCTGCACAGCTCAAATCGTTCCGCAGCATTTCTAAACACATTCTGGAGCATTTGCGGGGTTATGTTATCTGCAGCAGTTCGTATACGTGTACGTAAGTTTTCAAGACTCGTAATCTTCGTCTGATAGACGTGCGATTTGATAAAGCCCCATGCAAAGAAATCTAAAGGGGTTAAATCTGGTGATCTCGCTGGCCAAGGTCTTAAGTTGCTTCCGCGTCCGATCCAGCGATTTGGAAAACGTCCATTTAGATAATCCTGAACAATTTTGGCATAGTGACAAGGAGCACCACCATGTTGATAGACGACGGGGATAAGGAGCACCATCATGTTGATAGACGACGGGGATAGGATTGTTAGTACCGTCGTCTATCAACATGATGGTGCTCCTTATCCCCGTCGTCTATCAACATGATGGTGCTCCTTGTCACTATGCCAAAATTGTTCAGGATTATCTAAATGGACGTTTTCCAAATCGCTGGATCGGACGCAGAAGCAACAGACCTTGGCCAGCGAGATCACCAGATTTAACCCCTTTAGATTTCTTTGCATGGGGCTTTATCAAATCGCACGTCTATCAGACGAAGATTACGAGTCTTGAAAACTTACGTACACGTATACGAACTGCTGCAGATAACATAACCCCGCAAATGCTCCAGAATGTGTTTAGAAATGCTGCGGAACGATTTGAGCTGTGCAGGGATACTGATGGGCGTCACGTCGAATCCTACTCTTAATTATTTAATAAATGTTACCACTTTATCATTTTATGATTGAATTCCATATAATTTCCAAGTGCTTCACAAAAATAGATCCTGACTTTATGTACAACCTGTATATATATATAAAAGGTACATGTAATAGAGAACAAAGTAAAACAAATTACAACAGTAAATCGGTGAAAAATAATAGTCAAAGTACTGTTTAGCTTAAAACTATAGAACACAGATTTTTGTGAGCATGGGCAGCTCCCCCACCATATTAGAAAAATGGAGGAGCTATTTATTTAGTTATTAATGGTTGGCAGTATTTGAACAGGTTGTTCACTTTAAAATATTCGCAGAGCGTTCATTAACCCATTATGGACCAAAACTATTTTTTTCATTTCCTGATATTTCTTAATATATTTAGCTTCGGAGACTTTAAATAAACATGAAATACTTATTTGATACAGAAAAATTAAAATTAAATAATAATAAAAAATTTCACTTCAGTTCTAACCTAAGTTGTGTTATTAAAATGGTTCCAAGAAAAAGAAAATGGACGTTAATGGGTTGAGGGTGTACTTTAAAGCCCAACGTAGCCAACCCCCAGGGTATGAGGGATAAAACTCGTTCAAAATGCTGTTCGCATTATTGCATATATATTTTAAGTTGTAGCACCGTAACTTAGGGAATATAGCTTAACTGTTTCTCCTGTATATTACAATTATTTTTTTCTTTGTATCTCATACAGCAAAGAAGAATCGCATTTATTGCAAGCTCGAAAGAAAAGGAAGGAAGCGCATTTCGAATTTAAAGATTTCAGCTGTTTCTCTTAAACAATGAAATCGCTACTTAGCGCCGTTTGAGATGAACTTGTGATGATTCTGTATTATCGACATCAAATGAGGGTTTTAACACGCTGCATCTACTAGATTCAATCAGAATTAGTCGAGAAAGGGGAAGCGACTAGAATTTAAAGAGCTAAACAAACGAGACCGTCTCTCCCCTTAAGACAGCCTCCGTTGACAGAGTAAGCAAGTAAATAGGATGGAGGGACAGGTGGGGGAAAAAAAATTCTCAATTTTTTTTTTTTTAAATAGGAAATATTACTGGTTGACTTTAGCAGTTTTCGCGAAAGGCCACTTTAAGTGCGAGTTAATTGTTTATATAGTTAAGGACCCATGATATAGTTTTCAGTATTTGCTTCACCAATACTTAAGAAATTGAAATTTGTCCCGAATTATGTCCAGTGAAAGTATTTATCGCCGTCTTTTGTTCCTTATGAAGTTTGTGAGGGAATAGAATGTTTATTCTGAGGTTATGATACGTGGAATTGCTGGTAACAGTGAATTATATTTTTTGAAAAGATAGGCCAATTCGATTTTATATCAGTTATGTTTAAGAAAACTGAATAGACTTTTGGTAAACCTTTAATATTTGCTAAACTGAAACTTCATTATAAAACAGAGGGTACAATTAGTTTTAGGATAGCTTTGGATACAAATTTTCTATAAATGGTTTATGAGCTTAAATTACAAAATGCATTATTTACAAACATTTCACATAGAAATTGTTACTCTTTAAGAATTACTAACTAATTGAGAAAGCCTACTTTCACTGCTATACTTTGTATTTTACATAAATTTTAATTGGGAACACGGGTTATTTATTTAACCCATTAGTTTAAAACAAGGTGAACAAGAATTTAGAAAATAATTTGTACTTTTTGATGATAAACAATAACATTAATGGCGTTTTAAATCTAAGACTGACAAAAGTTGAACTAACATCTAGGTATCTTTATAACAAAGTTAACATCATAAATTTTTTTTTATTTAGATTTTTACGAGTCAATTGAATTTCACAATAACCTAATTTTATTTATTTTCTGATTCTGTAAAATCTTCCAACATTTTGATTAAATTTGAAATTATAAATGTACACTTCCAAAATTCTCGAGTTCAGAGAATTTAGAACAGTTTGAACTAATTTTAAATACTTGAAAGCACGTAACTTGCTTCTTTGTTAGTATTTTATTTTATAAGTAGTTTCGTAGCTACATAAGTGTGAATTACTTCCTCAATTCGTATGACTTGGCCAATATAAATTTTAACATTGTCGGCGAATTTGGACAACTCCAAAGAGCTAAATTTTATTTAAAGGTCTGAAATAATTATTTCGGATAAATGTTTTGCATTGCCTTCAAGGAAGAGGAAAAGGGTCTTTAGCTACATTGTTTTATTGTCAATTTTGCAACCAAAATTATTATAAAAAAGGAGTTATAAAAACTTAAAATCTCCACTCCATTAAGTAAGTAATAATGGAAACTATATATAATAAACGTAATAATATATATATATCTATTCGACAGCTTTCTAATACAGAGGTATAAATTATATATGAGTAGCATGAGTTAAAAGCCTTTTTTAAATCACTTACCTATAAATACATATAAAAAGAAACCATTGTACAAGAACATAAATATGTATAAAATTGTTTCTATTTACACACTTTGTGCATTTCAAAATAAACTTTTTTAAAAAAAAATTCTATTTAAAATTCAACGGAAGATAAAAAATGAGGCAAAAGAGATTCGTAATAATTTATTTCATACATGTCATAAATTTTTTATTTTTTTTAGATAAAAATCGATTTATCTTTCAGCATTATTTAGTTGCTGAAAGAATTATAAAATATCTGCTGTATTAAAAACTTCTTTTTAAAAAAAAAACAATTTGTAAAATACTATTTCTCTTTTCTTCAAGACTTTGAACCATTCTTTTCTTCTTTTTTACCTTTCTTCTCTTTTGTTTCATTATCTCTCTCCCTTTCCTTTTCTCTATCATCTTGAGCTTCTTTAAAAAACTTTTCGTAGGTGATAGCCGTGTCCTTCGCCCAGTCTCCTTTGCTAGCTTCTTCAACCACGCTGAACACGAACTTCAAACAACTAAAAATGGATACAAACAGCTGAGAAGGTATCATCCGATTGCTTCGCAGTCCGCAGGTGAAAATGCAGTGAGAAAAACCTACATTTGAGAATATCACTATTCGTGGTGAAGGCGCCAAATGAGAAAGGTAAAGTATTAATTAGCCGAACTTAATCTCGCCTGACCTTTACGAAAGTGGGAAAGCCGTGGATAAAGTTAAGGATGACATGTTATGGGAATAGATCGATTTGAGAATTGCCTCATTTGAAATTCTCGCACTAGGGTTTCCCAGTCTTAGGCCCATAATAAAATGGGAATGATATCGTGTTCATCCCTATTTCATTCTGCGCTTAAGACTGGGAAACCCTAGTGCAAGAATTTCAAAGGCGGCAATTCTCAAATCGATCTGTTCCTGTTTCATGCTTTCCTCATTCTCATCCACGGTTTTTCCATTTTGGTCGGGGTCAGAAAAGATAAAATTTGACTAATACTTCCATACTCGGCGCCTTTACTGTCAATAAGAAGAGTGCCATTCTCCAAAACGGAGCTTTCATTTGCGGACCGCATAAGGGAATGATGAGGAAGAAATAAATAAAGCAAAGTATAAACAATAGTAAATGATTCGAAAAGAGAGAAACAATGTAGTAAAGAACCATAAGGATTTAATAAGGCCTGTAATTATAGAAAATGTCACTTCTTTTTTTTTCAGAAAAATAGAATCTATTACGTTGTTTTTGTTACCTCTTCAGGGTACAGGGTGTTAAGTTTTTAAATTTATTATAAAAAAATAGTAGTTCGACTTCAAAGTGAATAAGAGTTCCTAGGAACATAAATCTGAGACGCAGGTCTTTAATGCAAGCACGATCCAGTTACAATGCGTCATTAAAGTTCATTTACAGCAAGTACTCAAAAAGGTTTCCCTGCATCAGAGTTCATGCTTCAACGCGTCGTTGAAAATTTTTGCCGTATACGTTCGACCTACATGCAATTGACTTTCTTGTGGGTGGCAACGTGTTTAAGATTGATCGGAAAAATACGCAACTGTATAGGTATTTTCAACGATGCGTTGAAGCATGAACTCTGATGCAGGGAAACCATTTTAAGTACTTGCTATAAATAACGTTAATGACTTCTTTTAAATGGATTGTACTCCGCAAAAACGCAATGTATTTCTGAAACGAAGCGATTGCGGGCTTAGAAACTTTGTTCACTTCGACGTCCAGAATCTGTATAAACAATCTGATAACACCCTGCGGAAACACTACACAAAAACTGAATATTCATGCGATTCCAGACTTTCCAAAGAAGTCTGATATCACGAATACTTATTTCTCAATTATATGTGTACAATGGGTGTACGCATTAAAAATATTTCCTGTGATTCCGAACTTTCGAAACACCCTATATAATCGGTTCGGTAAGGAAGAGGTAGAAACTGACACCCACATGGCAAAATTCCACACCTATGGCACTTCTAGGCCTCTTCAAATATAAAAAAAAGCAAGCCCTGAACCTACTTCTACACACACCTCCATTGTAGTCTACTTGCAGCCACTTCTCGTGTAGCAGTGATTAAGTCCAAATTTCCTCACTCAATCTTTTACCGTATCCATCTATTTTCTCGACTTTCCTCTCCTCCTACCTTCGCTCCCGTAAATTTTGTGCAACTGTCGTTCTCCATTCTTTTAACATGTCCAAACTACCTCAACATTCATTTATAACAGGAGTGTCCAACTTTATTTTATTTTCTTTCCAATTAATAACCCACACCTAGGGCCACTGTGCAAATTTTACTTTGAAATAAAATATGATTAAATGAATTTTTAGTATCCGCCAGCTACGGCCTGATACGATACAAATCTTTGGCGAACCCTACGTTCGACAAGCCTCATTTATAACTTCTGAGCATCAGATCTGTCCAGGACCACCAGAGTTCACGCTTCCATTAATCCGGCGCACACACTCGCCTTCTCATTAGTTCGTGAGTCAGACTCTAAATTTTGGCCAATCGGTACCACTAAAGTGAACCAGATAGAACAATGCTTTTTGGGAAAACTTATAATCTGTAGTTTCCAAATATGCTTGCTGGGCATCTATATCTGGTAGAGATTTAGTGTAAATCTTCATTAAACATCGGAGCGAACTTAAAATGCTGATAAAACAAGCCTACTCTTTTGAAATGTCCAGCAAGCATTTTTATCATCTACTTGACACCCTTCATCATTGGTATGAAGAACATTTAGTTCTCCCGAGTTGTACCGATCAACACTTCTGGCCCACGGACTGCATACCATACGAATGGTGTCGGTATTGACATAGCCTGTCAATTTTTTTTTTTTTTTTTTTACTTCATCCGCACTCATCATTTCTGTTATCACCTCTACTGTTTCAGCATTACATTACAATCTAAATTTCCCTCCCTCAACATTAACTTACTCTTACCCAAATTCACTTTCAACAACCTTCTCGCACACTGCCACAAAACTCTTAACAGACTCCTTCATGTCTAACTCATCATCATCTCTTTTTTTAACCCCCTACTCTCTCCTTTCTCTCGGGCTAACCTTAGAGTGGATCTTAGAGTCCTTGTTAGCCTTAGCTTCTGTAGTGTAGATCTGCATACAATGATTCGAAAGGCCCCACCTATTCCCATCGCACACAGATTCATCCCACTTCCATGACTAACCATAAACAGACTGAACAGCCACGGAGGCATCATACATCCTGACACACACCAACACATGTTAAACCATTCAGTTCTATCAAAACCAAACAAAGCTCAGAAATACTTCGTCTTGAGTTTATGAGCTCTATAAAGGAAAAGGAGATCAACTTACCCGAATCTTATGTATGACCCGTGATGAAGAACTGCCGTGCCCTCCCAACCACTTCCTTTCGTTGAAGACTTTGATGAAGTTTCATTCTCTTTTTTTCTACATTCACACCTTACAAATTTCTATAACAAAATCATCATATAATGACAAACTATTTAAAAAATACATTAATTTACATTGCAAACTACAATTTTAACTAGGTTTACACACGAAGCGAAAGTGGTCATATATCTTGAGGTGGTTACATACATAATAATGAACTCGCATTTGGTGTGATAGAATTTTGCATTAACAATGACCGTCACAAGTACTAAAAATGAGATAATTTTAGTAAACTTACTTCTCCCGGTCGGTTGTTCATCGCCGGGGGTGGCGAAGTGACCCTAACAGATTGAACGCCTCTCCGCTTGGCGATGATGGCTTTCACATGCTGTAAAAAAGGAGGAGGAACAGCTTGGCTCACGGTCTTCTCCGTGAAGTCGCAATTGTAGGTCACGCCATCCACTTTGGTATCAAATTCGCTGTAGTTGAGAAGCTCGTAATGTCCCGTCGTCTGATACGAAAAATAGAGATTAATTTGTTAAATAACAGGAAGCAGTAAACCAGTTATGCGCAAACAGTGAACCACTACTTTGTAATGGGGTTCCATAATGTTTAGAAAATAGGTAATTCTTATATAAACTGGTCGAGTGGAATATAGTTCCGTTTTCATATTTGTTCTTCAGAATAAAGTAGCAAAAAGGAGAAATTAACTGAAAGATGATCGTGGCACGCCAGTCTCACCAACGTGTCGTAAAATGTTACAATTTACATTCTTTGTCAGTTTTAAATGGACCATGACTTCCCAGATCAGAGACCAAAAGACAAAATATAATACTTAGGGTCGTTTATCATCGGTTGTAACGGGAAAAAGTCACGTGACGGAGAGGACCTGCAGCTTTACGCGAGATCCGAACCACGGGTGACCATCATCTAAACCAGTGATGCACAAACCCTGGCCCGCGGGCCAAATGTGTCCCCCACGGGTCTTTTCAATTCAATGAAAAAGGTAGAATATAAAAGTGACCCAATTTATGACTTAGATGGAAAGTAAGTAGGCTAATACATTTAGTTATTTTCTTCGCTTGGCCCTCACATCAAAAAAGTTTGTGCACCACTGATCTAAACCATAGGTTCCCAACCGGTGGGCCATGGTGGATTTTCTAGAGGAACACACACACTGTTTGTAATACTTCAAAATAAGTCAGCTATATTACAAAAAATATCCTTATATATACAGTGTGAGTAAAAAAAAGTGACCCCTTAAGGGTAAACTGTCATATGAAAAAAGTAAGGGGACTAGAGCTCCCAAACTTCATAGATGCTTACTTTAGCATGTTCGTCTTAATTGAGAAGTTGCTCGATGTGTCCCCCTTCCTGCTCAACGCAGGCCTCCAAACGTGGATGCCACTTATCAATACACCTGTTTACATATCGTTGAGACACCTGCCAACCGAGCAGAATTCTTTCGCGTAGTTCATCTGTCTCTTATATTGGTACCAGGGATGTAAACTTTGGACTTCAGGGCTTCGCAAAGACCATAATCTAGTGGTGAAAGATCGGGACTACTAGCCGGCCACATATTGGGTTCGATAAAATCCGGTGTTTCGTTCTCATGGAATGTGACAGTTTGGCGTGCTCTGTAAGCAGGGGGCTCCATCTTGTTGGAAAGTACAAGTACGAGTACTTTCCAACCAACAAGATGGAGCCCCTACTCACACAGCACGCCAAACTGTCACATTCCTTGAGAACGAAACACCGGATTTTATCGAACCCAATATGTGGCCGGCTGGTAGTCCCAATCTTTCACCACTAGATTATGGTGTTTGCGAAGCCCTGAAGTCCAAAGTTTACATCCCTGGTACCAATATAAGAGAGAGATGAACTACGCGAAAGAATTATGCTCGGTTGGCAGGTGTGTCAACGATATGAAAACAGGTGTATTTGATCAGTGGCATCCACGTTTGGAGGCCTGCGTTGAGCAGGAAGGGGGGGGGGGACACATCGAGCAACTTCTCAATTAAGACGAACAACATGCTAAAGTAAGCATTTATGAAGTTTGGGAGCTCTAGTCCCCTTACTTTTTTTAATATGACAGTTTACCTTTAAGGGGTCACTTTTTTTTTACCCACCCTGTATGGGCCACCAATATTTATGACCATCAAAACTGGGCCACCATAGAAAAAAGGTTGCGAACCACTGATCTAAACAGAGACCGAAATCTGGTAACCAAAAGGATGTCGGGACGGGTTCACTGACCGAACCCAAAAATAAGCTACATTGTCATAAAGCTTTCAGAACACGCAATAAACTTTTTCCTTAACTTGACTGAAGAACGACAAAAGTCTACAATTCACTTTAATTGTAGAAAAACGTACCCTCAGTTTTTAAGAAAAATTTAATAATGACACGGAAATGCTACAAAATGTGCAATAATTAGAAAACTCTTCGAATGTATTAAGGTACTTTGTCTTAAAAGTTTACGACAAATGACAAAATTATAAGTTTCCTTCGACCTTTGTAAATCAACAAAAAATTATATACAAATATGAAATGGATCTTACCTCATCGAACAGGACACAAGCATGATGATATGAGATGTAATTACAGTGACCATACAATTCTAAATTTACGTGATTATGACTCCCTAAAAAGTAAAACAAACACGATTAAGTACGCAAAGAAATATTTTTAAGAGAGAATTTGTCCTCAAAAACACAAACATATTAAAACAACGCAAAGTCTGACTTACCTTTGCCTATATTGAGTATTCTAAATGTCATTGGAACAGGATCACTGGAATATTTATTTTTGGGCGAAAAATCCTGCAAAAGAAAAAAAATTTAAAATGATTGTAAATTTTAAAAATAAAAACGAGAATGTTTAAATAGAACAATGAATCCGCTTTACATACAATAACCGAATTAGAAAAGGCAATAAAATGGTGAACTCTGAACTAGTGGAAATCGAGCCCGCGTACAGTGGTTTCAAAGTCAGCAAAGTCCTGCCTTCTTAACCTTTTCTTCTTAAAACTCGTTCTATCCAGCATTAATTTTTCAAAAACTAATAAATTCAGATATATGAATGGATTACTATCCGCTCATTCCCCCTTCTCATTCACGGTCTGCAAGTGAAACTTCCAGGTTTGAGAAAAGGTAAAGAACAGAGATCATGACGCGAATGCTGGGTGAGAGTAGTTTCTATGAAATAAATAACTTAGTGATGTGCCGGTTCCAAAATTTAGCCGATGCCAATTCTTTGCTTAGATTCTAAAACCACTTCCCTTCATAAATTATACTGATCAAAAAGGAAAACTTTCAATCTTTATATTTTTTACATTTCAAATTTGTTTAAATGATTTTTTCTTAGTTCACTCTACAATATACGGTATCAGAATTTGTTACTCATTTTCCGTAGCTAAGGTGATGGTAAGTAGTTTCATTACTCAACAGGTAAAATGATTTTATTTTAATTTCATGAATTGAATACCAATATTTAAATTGGTTTCCCTTATGTTGAACGTATTTTCTTTCTTCAACAATGTAAACAACAACATTTTTCATTAAAATTTCAAAGCCCTGGTGGCCTATTTGAATTAAAAAAAAATGAGTATACAAAGAAAAATAATGATAATACCAAAATGAAGAACTTTGAAAATAATAAGAAAACGAAGTATCAGATCATTCCATAAGTAATGTCGTTTTTTACGATAGATTAAGTTTAAACTAGTCCTCCTCGGTTTAAGCATAAATTTTCCAAAGGTTATATCTAAGAGGAGATCTATCGTGTTTCGCTACATACTTTACAGACCTTGACCAGTGAAGACGTGTGTTTTGCTTTATGTGAACCCCTCATAAACATGGCGGTATCAGAAGAGCATATCAGGCATATAATGCTTTACGAGTTCAAAAAAGGGAATAGTGCTACTGAAGCAACGCGAAACATTCAGGACGTTTATGGCAACGATATTCTGCATGTGAGGAAATGTCAAAGATGGTTTCAAAAGTTTAGGAATGGTGACTGCTATTTGACAGATGCAGCACGCTCTGGACGCCCTGCTGAGTTTGATGATGACCCGCTGTTAGCCGCACTTGAAGAAGACTGTTCAACAACTGTCGAAGAATTGGCCCAGAAACTCAATTCATCCCCGTCCACCATCCATCGACTGGTGATGAAAAGTGGATACTGTACCAGAATGTTAAGCGCCGTCGACAGTGGGTTTGTGCCGGAGAACCAGCGACACCACAGCCGAAACAAAATCTTCACCCTCGGAAGGTGTTGCTTAGTGTTTGGTGGAATAAAGGTGGTGTAATTCACTTTGAAACCTTACCACACAACCAAACAATCACCGCTCAGTCTACTGTCAACAACTGGATCGATTGAACATTGCACGCATTAAAAGAAGAGACACCTTTGGTTAATCGGAAATGAATCGTGTTCCACCTCGACAACGCACGTCCTCATACCGCTCGGATCACTTCTGCAAAAATTGAGGAGCTTGGGTGGGAAAAACTTCCACATCCTCCAGACCTTGCGCCTTCAGATTATCATCTCTTCAGAAGTCCGCAAAACTATCTTGACGAGAAACAGTATACTCCTTTAGAATTTAGATGACCTGCACACCAATCTTTGTACGTTTTTTGCCTCAAAACCGCCTGAATTTTATAAACATGGCATTGAAAAGCTTGTCGGACGTTGGCAGTGTCATTGATTCCGATGGAAAATATATACAGGAATACCTCGGATAAGACGGTTTCAAACAGGACGGATTTCGCAATAGGACGGATTGAATATTATAATATAAAATTAATTATTTAATGTAATATTTAAGATATTTATAAAAGGAATGTCAGTGCGACGATATATTAAGTTTCAAACAACCCGCGCGCGGTCTATACTACAAGTTTTTGGAAAAATTATAACATCAGAAATGTTATAGAAAACATCAATCCAGCGTGGCTTGAAGTCACTGCGAGTAATATGCGAGCAGTGTGGAAAAATATTCTACCACATTGTGCAACTGATTTTCGTGGTTTCGAAAATCACATTGCAGGAGTTGCAACTGACATTGTTAGCATTGGGAAGGATCTTGGATTCGAAAATGTTGATGCACCAAATGTTATCGAGTGCATTGAATCGCATTCGAAAGATCTAGACAATGAAACTCTAATCAATCTAGAACAACAACGAGTTTATGAAGAAGAAGAAGCGAAAGAGGAAGATGCAGAAGCAGAAGACGTTCCTACAAAAGAATTTTCAACTGGTGATCTTGCATTCTTATTGTTTTATTTCACATTTAAACATGTTAAATCATTATAATTATCGAAAATAATCATACAAAAAACGTAATTTAAAATGTCTTGGAACGACCTACAGTATTTCCCATTAAAACATGCCTCGAACAGGGCGGTTTCAAACAGTGCGGCATGTCGGCGGAACGAATTAACCGTCTTATCCGAGGTATTCCTGTACTAGATTAAAAAGTTTCAGTCGTTTTTTTTGTCCTTCAAATTCCGATCTAAAAAACGACATTACTTATTGGATGACCTGATAGAAGCATAGAAAATATCGGGATGGGCAATGCATATATGCACATCCCACATTATTCAACACGCATTACACGAGTGGATACTGCAAATTTGATAAGAGATGCAAGTTCCACCATCTTACGGTCTGCAACACCTATACAATATATGCCGTTACCCCCCACCCTCAAAGGAACGCAACGGGTGAACATGAAAAACGAACATCAAAGAAATGCCAATTTTTTAGACGCAGCCAACACAATTCAACTGCTAAATACTATCCAGCAATTACAAAATCAGCTGACAAATATAGGAATCCGAGAGTCGGACAGAAGGCACGCACAGAGACACTTCATGCGTTATCGGGACAACGGGTATCGACAAAGATAAAAAGAGGGAAATTCTCGGAGGACCACAAGGCAACGAAACCGGAACCCCCATTAGAAAACGAATCGGAACCACCTGTATGCGAAAACGATAGAGGAAAAATAAAAATAATAATAGCCAACATTCAGGGCCTTAAATCAAATCATTCCCCGGACAAAGTTTTATACCTGAAAGGACTCGTGCAAGAAGCCGGAGCAGACTTTGCATGCCTCACGGAAACTCATCTAAAGGACTGCCAGGCGAACTGTGAAAATCGAGTCCTGTATTGACAAAAAAGAAATACAAATTGACAACTATAACATCCTCCGAGCCGACAGAACAGTGAGACGTAAAGGAAGATGTGCTATTTACACACGCGATAGACATATGGCAGAAATGACTACAAGTACCTCAAACAGCTACGTAGAATGTGTAGCAGCAAAAGTTGAAAAATTAAATAGGGTACTAATCAAAAGAAGATTAGACGCCTGGCTCAGAACAATCCCCGATGAGCCGGGCATACCTGGCTATGTGAGGTGGAGAGCGCAAGAAACCAACTCACTACTTCACCAGGCCAACTCGTGAGGAGGGGCGACAAGCTTGACCTTCGCGAAATGAGGAATCATCGCGCGGAAACTTCGTAAGATTAGGTTATACAATTTGGGTTCCTAAAAATTATTAAAATAGTCAACATAATACAATGGTTTAATACAAAAATTAATATACTTTATAATATTTAGAGATCAGTGAAGTTACAGAAAATGTAAATTTATGGGTAACTGAACTTATTAAGCTTCGCCCTTTTCGTGAATGAAAAATGCATTTCATACAAATTACACTTTGAAATGAATATAAACTATCATAATTAGTGTTTTATGCATATTCAATTTTCGATAGAGAGATTTTGTTTTATAATGAAAATTTTAAAATTTCAAAGAATCGCCAAAAGATAAATTGGCAAAATATGGCTGGTCTACCGAACTGCGGTTGTAGTTGTGTATTGCGCATGCCCTCCGTGGTGGCGGAGGGGGACCTACAATTTTACGTGGGTTCCGAACCACAAAAACCTTAATTTTACTACCTTAAACTACACCCAATCTATCAACATACGCGTCTAATCGATTTTCAAACATGTTTATGGACGTGCTACTAATTACTTCTACCGGCAAACTATTCCAGCTATTTACTATTCTATGCGTAAAAAAGTTTTTGGCAACTGCTGTCTCGAACTTACACCCGTTATTTCTAGTTCTATTATATTGTATTGTATTGTATTATTTTGAAAAAGCTCTCTCTATTTACGTTACCGAACTCATTCATAATTTAAAAAACCTGGATTAGGTCACCCCTTAGCCTCCCAGTCTCGTAGTCAATTTTAACTCCTTAAGCATATCCTCGTACGACTTCGACCTAAGGCAGCTCGCTACATTAGTCCAAGACGACTCCGCTCCATCAACGACCACACACTGTTTCCTACCTCGCAACCACTCTTCTATCCAATTTATTACTACACCCCTGATTCCATGAGCCTGTTTTTTCAACGAGTCTTTTGTGCGGTACGGTGTCAAACGCTTTTTGAAAATCTAAATACACTACATCTACCGCCCGATGACTATCGTAAACTTCAACCACGCTTTGAAAAAATTCTAAAAGATTAGTTAAGCAAGATTTTTTTTGCCTAAAACCGTGCTGTGTATTTCTAATCAAGTTATGCAATTCCGAGTGTTCGACTATACGATCCCTAATTATTGATTCCAGTAGCTTACCTACAACAGACGTTAAACTGATTGGCCTATAATTTCCTGCCGGATTCTGCCAATGCCGATTAATCGGTACACTTAACTTAAAGTGAGAATCTTCTGAAGAATGGGAATGCATCGATCTGAAACTGCCTTCTTTCAGATTCTCACTCGCGAATTTTTTATTCTTTGACAAAGACTTAAATGTGAATAACTGAATGGGAGAACACCGTATGAATGGTGAAATAAGTATAAAAGGAGTTGGAGAGAGAATCGACTAATAAAGGTACGACGATTGTGATGTGCGAGTAACCATGGAGCTGATACACGAATAACAAAAGTTGGGAAAAAACAAAGATCGGGAATACTTTGTGTTTTGATTAGTGATGTACCTATTCCCTTCATAAATTTTACTAATCTAATGTGAAAACTTTCAATTTTCATATCATTACATTTCAAATTTGTTTAAATGCTTTTCCTGAGCTCACTCCACAATATACGAGGTCTGATCAAAAGTTCCAGGACAGATGTATTTATTGCAAAACTAAATGACACACACCTACTCAAATTCGTCTCCTTCAAAGTAATCTCCTGATTGTAAACAGTGATTCCAGCGGGTAAACAGTGATTCCAGCGGTCCAGCCATTTATTGAACCACCTGTTATACTCTTCTTTCGGAATGTTTTTCAATTCTCATGTCGCATTTTGTTCGATCTCTAGTACTTCCTGAAATCTTTTTTCCTTTTCAACTTGGAGAAGAGGAAAAGGTCACAGGGTAGCGAATACAGTGGTTGGGGAACCAGTGGAATAATGTGCTTCGTTAAGAATTCCCTTAAGGAGAGTGCCGTGTGAGAAGGCGCATTGTCGTGATGCAACATCCACGAACCCGACGCCCATTTTGCACTCTCCACAAGGGAATTCTTAACGATGCACAACATTCCACCGGTTTCCCAATGACCGGATTCGCCAGATTTGGCACCCTGTGGCTTTTTCCCGTTCCCCAAGCTGAAAAACCCCCTCAAGGGAAAAAGATTTCAGGAAGTAGCGGAGATCGAACAAAATGTGACACGAGAATTGAAAAACATTCCGAAAGAGTATAAAAGGTGACTCAATAAATGGCTGGACTGCTGGAATCACTGTTTACAATCACACTACTACTACTTTGAAGGAGACAAATTTGATTGGGTATGTGACATTTAGTTCTGCAATAAATACATCTGTCCCGGAACTTTTTGATCAGACCTCGTACAGTACCAGAATTAGTTACTCATATATGGTACCTAAAGTGATGTTAAATAGTTTTATTACCCGATAAAATAATTTTATTTTAATTTCATAAATTGAATACCGATTTTTAACGTAAAAAAAAAAAAAAAAAAATTAAAGTCCTTGGTGCCCAATTTGAATAAAAAAAAGTGTATATACACAGGGTGTACATAAAGTCAGGATCTATTTTTGTAAAATAATTATTTTTTTCTATTTTTCTTTTCAGAAGCCCTTAGAATGAATACAGAAGAGCGTGTGGCAATAGTAATTTGGCGAATCGAGGGAAAGAAATACAATGACATCAGAGAGAAGTTTAGGAGGAGATTTCATAAGCCGGGGCCAATAGACAAGACAATACGAAAATTGGTGAACAAATTTAAACGAACGGGATCTGTAAATGATGAAGCAAGATCAGGACGACCGTGTATGTCAGATCTTACCGTGAATGCAGTACGCGGAATTATCACTGAGGAGCCACGTACGTCCGTTCGTGCTGCATCACACAGACTCGGCCTCCCGACGTCATCTGTGCACAAAAATCTGAAAGTTAATTTGCGGAAGAAAAGCTATCATTTGCAGGTTTTACATGATTTACACGAGGAAGATTTCCCTCGACGAAGTGGTGTGTGTGCTGATCTCGTAGAACAAATCTGGAGTGATAATTTAATGGACAACATTCTCTTTAGTGATGAAGCCACTTTCAATACGTGTGGAAAAGTAAATCGCCATAACTGTCGAATTTGGGCAGATGAAAGACCGAATGATTTCGTCCAAAATTGGGAGAAAGACTCGCCTAAAGTTAATGTCTGGATGGGTTTAACGAAACCTAAGGTTTATGGTCCTTTTTTCTTTGCTGAAGCTACAGTTACGGGGCTTATTTATCTGGACATGTTGCAGCAATTCCTTGAACCTCAGCTGATTGGGGATAGGATTGTTAGTACCGTCGTCTATCAACATGATGGTGCTCCTTGTCACTATGCCAAAATTGTTCAGGATTATCAAAATGGACGTTTTCCAAATCGCTGGATCGGACGCGGAAGCAACAGACCTTGGCCAGCGAGATCACCAGATTTAACCCCTTTAGATTTCTTTGCATGGGTCTTTATCAAATCGCACGTCTATCAGACGAAGATTACGAGTCTCGAAAACTTACGTACACGTATACGAACTGCTGCAGATAACATAACCCCGCAAATGCTCCAAAATGTGTTTAGAAATGCTGCGGAACGATTTGAGCTGTGCAGGGATACTGATGGGCGTCACGTCGAATCTTACTCTTAATTATTTAATAAATGTTACTACTTTATCATTTTATGATAAAATTCCATATAATTTCCAAGTGCTTCACAAAAATAGATCCTGACTTTATGTACACCCTGTATATAATTTGGGTTTATAAGATTATTAAAATACTTAAAATAAAGCCAACATTATAACTTATTTATTAAACCATCTTATTAAGTACAACTTAATATAGAATTATTATTAATAGAGTAGGAGATTACGATACTTCATAATATTTAGAGATTAGCTACTTATAAAAAATGTAAATTCATGGGCAACTTAACTTATTGAGCTTTGCCTTTTTCGTGTGTGTAAAATATTTTTCTATAATTACACTTTAAAATGAGTAAAAATGACAATAAATTGCTATTTTTGTCTGTTCAATTTTCCATAAATAGAGATTTATTTTGTGACGAAAATTTTAAAATTTCAAGGAATCGGCTAAATTTGGCCGATGGCGATACCCCAAAAATGGCCGATTTTGCCGGTGCCGAAGCGATTAATCGGTACACCACTAATTTTGAGAAATTGATTATTATTGTTTGTTGGGGATATTTTACTTTCGTCGCGACGTGTAATCATATGACGGAAGGTACCTACAACTTTACGTGGGGTCTCAATCACAGGTAGCTACATTACCTGGACCCGGAAGGCGGCCCCCAATCCACCTCCTATTCAGACCCAATGTCTCTTAACTTAGCCGATCGACGATAAGCGGAGTTATGACATTGGCCACGATGTAGCCCGTTTCGAGGAAACGAATTACTGCGTTTGAAGAAGCGTAAGTTCCACTATTCTGTTTTTATGACATTTAGAATACAGATGGCTTACAAATCTTTCAGTAAATACTTAAATAATTAATCCACTACAGCCGGGAGTTACCTTCAGTCTAATATCTGGAACGAGTGGACAGAAGAGAGCTCTCGCGGAGAGCGGAGGAGTAGAGAAAACTACCGGGGGTTTTTGAGGTTCCAAAATTTCTTTTAGACGTTCATACGCCAGGACCTCCACTACAGACTGTTCTAGACTACTCAGAGTCACTTCTGCGTAAGAAAAGAAGTTGTAGAATTATCTCTGTACGAAAGCATTTATCAATTACATATTGTTTTAGGTAGTGGCATATTTCACTATTATGAACATTAAAAACATTTAATTATTTATCCGCAACTCGCTCTGTATTGTAATTTTCCAAAGGGTTTTCCACCATTCTTACACACTTACCATGATTTTCCTCGATTCTCTCTCTTAGAGATACTTCGAGGGCATTTAAAGTATCTGATAATATTTCAGTTGGAGTATTTTTTTTCTGCCTTGAAGATTTTGAACTTGATGTTGGAGATAACCTGAACATAAAAAATGTGAGAAATAACGCAAAATAATTCGTACCCATTTTTATTTCGAGTCAAAATAAAATAATTGTAAGCGTATTAATTTTCCACTACATCATTTGAACGAGAATATTGCGGTGTATTACGTGAAACAAGCGATTTAAATGCCTTTTAAATATTTTCCCTATGGTTATGCGCGATTTAAAAGTAAAAACAAACTTGTTTTCGGGTCTTAAGAGTATTTCAATTGAACGCTTGGAAATGAAAGTAATTCAAGTCTATTTTTTACCTTTTGCCAAAAGTGACTGAAGTACTTTAATCCGCACTCCGCATACCGAGTGCGTGCCCACGAACTGACTCAAATCTTACCTTGTGGGTAATGTAATGATGGAGTTCTTCAACCTCCTCCGCAACATCTAAGATCATATGACGGAGGGGAGTTATAGCTTTACGCGGGATCCGAACCACGAGTCGCTATATAGTCTGGACGCGAAGGACTGTCTCCCAGAGACAATGTCGCTTAACTTCGCTGATCAACGGGAAGCGGTGTTACGACATTGGCTACGACGTAGCACTCACTTTGTGGGAAGAAAACGGTGACGAGAGATGACCCGAGTACTTCTTAAATCAATTCTTGAGTTCTGAATGCAATTGAATCACTTTCACTTCCAAGCGTCCAGTTAATACTAGTAATTACACATGCAACAAAATAGTAATACGGGATTACTAAATTTCCTTTATATGATTTATGACTATCAAGAAAACATAAGAAAAAAACTCACTTATTTTTCTGAGTTTTGTGGATACTCTTTTTGCTCCCAGAGAAATAGACCGAACCTTGTGGATGCGTGAAGGCGCTGGAATGGCTAATATGGTTGCTCATTCCATCCAAACACATTTTGTGATGTTTGCTTTCGTGTGAGACTAAGTCTCCATTGAGGAAATTTGGCCTTAGATCCAACGTAGTTGGCGAAGACGATTGAATAGAGTGATGCATACCATTGCACGAATCTTTCTTAGGATCGCTGATGCTTCTTCTTTTAGGAGGAAGGGAGTCGTTGCTTGCCATGTGGCGTATAATGCTCGATTGCAATGTCAACAAACTTGCTAACCACTGGCAAAGAGACCCATCGTTAAATTTATAATAAAGTAAGTGTGTAGTCTGTCAGTACTTGTGCCGGGGCCTGACAAACCCAGCTCAAATAGTTTTATATATTTGTCACAAAGGTGCGAGTATTGACGGGTTAAAGAGCAACCAGTCGCGAGGTGAAGTGTTGTTCTGACCCCATCTGGATGGGAAACTGATTTTTGATTGTGTAAGAAAATATATATGCAAAATTTGGTTCAAATTCATAAAGCACGTAAATTCTAGTTACCTGGTCTTTCTCCTCCTGCGTTGGTTTCACACTACCAAGCAAACACTCACTGGCAGTCTCTACTTCTTTCCCACACCCCTTCCTATCTTCCACTTCATCAGAATTTGCATCTACTTCCATTTCTGGTTCCTCTTTAATATCTAAGGGAGGCGACTCTTCGCTGATCTTTGATTTGCAAGGGGTGGGAGCACCCGGCAGTGATATGCTTTTTGTGGTGGAAGTTGTTGCGTTTGTGGTCTGTGAAGTGGGAGACGGAGGGAATTGATCGAAAGAAGGGGGAAAGGGGATGTAGTGAGATGGGGAGAGGTGCGGCAGTAAATCTGGAGGATCCTGATAATGGGCTTTAATGGCTCCAGGTACCTGAAAAAAGTAATCTCAATTACCGATTCGCCAAGAGGCATCATACACCACATAAGATTAAAACTAAAAAATGTTTTGCTTTGTTTGACCTCCATAACGGCTGCAGTCATGAAACATACCTATGAAACAAGACTGGGCCTATTTATACGCAAGGAAAATATCCATTTGCAACAAATCTCTTCTATCCTTACCCTGAGTCTGGATCGAAGCGCTTTCTTGACTTTGTACCTAAATGGAGGATTCAATCGATGACACCTTTGAAGAAAACGTAGCTTTACTGAATCTTGATCTACAGGAATGCTAAATCTGTCCCAAAGCTTTACTCGCTCCGTTAGACTGTGAGACGTTAAAAGAGTGGTGTCCTGCAATCAAATTTCAAGCAGTCGCCATTTGGTTCTTTTTAAGTAACTAAAATGTTTAGAAACTAAATTTCATCTTTGAAAAGGGTGACATTACAACACTCGTTCCTTTCAATTTTAATAATTATTTAAATTCTTAGTTATCTAAACTGGTTATTTAATAAAAAGCCATGATGATTATCAATGATATAACTAATGTTTCATCAGATGTCTAACCATATGGTGCTCGGGATGATTGGGGCACATCCATCGTCCCATGGGAGGAGTGGTGAGAGGAGGGTCCAGGCAGTCCAGATGATAGAACAGAGGGCAGAAATCACACGGTATTAAAGGACCCACACGGCAACTTCTTGTTATTCCCCAAAAGTAGATAAAAGTAATTACTGTATATATATATATATATATATATATATATATATATATATATATATTATATATATATATAATATTATATTTTCGTTACATAGAAAAAAGTACGTTTTCCATAAATTTAAGTTATTTATTATAATTATCTAAAATTATTTGCAAAATTTTCTTCAAATTTGTTTCACTTTGTTCAAAATAAAAAAAATAAATAAAAAAAAATCCATAATGAACCACAACTCATTAATTTCAGTCAGGGAGCAAAACTGCCCTCCCATAAGACACACACCTACTCCCCCTTTGGGGGAGCGGGGTAGGGGTTGAACACCCTGTTCCCTTAGAAAATACATTTTCACAAAATAGGCCTATTAAGGTAATACATTTTATTGTAGACATTAACTTCTGAGTTTGAGCGATTATACAACAAAATTCAACCTAATTCTTAGTAAAAGTAAACATTCTCAGACTTCTACTACAAAACACTAATACTGACAACTCATGAATCGTCGCACTAATAAGGCGTTCGAAGTGTACGACGAAGCGAAAAGTGGGATGATGCGGAAGTCCACTGCAATATAAAATACTGTACAGTGTACTTACCTTAAGATGTCACATGTACATTAATTAAAGTGTACATAATTGTGGACGAGATTGTATGTAATGCAAACTTAGTAAAACATGGTTTGGCTCATCTTTACAATCAAAAGGATACTGGCTTATAATGAAAGAAGTACTCAGCATTTTGCCGGCCCAAGGCAGAGGAATTGTTACCACAGTCACTTATAGTTGTGCCATTTGATATAGCTAGCTTGCTATTAGAGACTGCTGTTCTTTCTTAAAACTTATTTGTGAATCCATTTAATTTGTTAGTGCTTATAAGTTACTTATTTTCTATTTTTGTTTTCTTTGTCCTATTTAGGTTGAAATACGGCAAAATTTGCCGCCCCAGGCAGGTGCCGACTGACTATACGTAAAACCGCCTATGCTTGTAAAGTTACAAGCATAGGCGTTCTCGTTCTAAGCATAGGCGTTGACCGTTCTCGGTCATTGGCATTGAATGCTGTGACCGAGAACGAAGATCAATGAAATGCTTAAATTTCTAAATTTAACACAAACTTAACGTGCGATGAGCATCCAAAATCTCAAAAGGGCGGGAAAATGCGAGTGCAATGATGCGAAGGTGATGTACGATGATTCAGAGGTTATACAGGGTGTTTATAAAGTCCCATCTATTTCTTAAAAAAATGCAAAGAAATTGGAGAGAGGTTTGAAAGAACATTTCACAAGCCAGGTCCTACAGACAAGACAATTCGTGATTTGCTTAATAAATTTAAAAGAACGGGATCTGTTCATGATGAGTTAAGATCTGGACGTCCAAGTGTCTCCGAGCATGCTGTAAATGCGGTACGTAATGTTATCGATAAACATCCAAGCATGTCAATTCGCACCACATCACGTAGAATCGGGGTACCCAAATCAACTGTCCATAAAATTTTAAAATCGACGTTGAAGAGAAGAAGTTATCACATTCAGGTGCTTCATGACTTACATGAGGATTATCCAAAGCGAAGGGCAATGTGTGCCGATCTTGTTGAACACATTGAGAATGAAAATTTAATGGACCACATTCTCTTTGAATTGAATAACCTTTATTAATAATGAAATAAATACATTCTTTTCAATAACATGAATAATCGTGAAACTATTTATTTTATTTAATTTGGCCCTTGAGCTTTAAGCTTTACTGGGCTCTTATTAAAAATAAACAGCTAGTTGTTAACTAATAATAATAAATAAATAAATAAGTAAATACATATTATTAATGGTGAAAACATGTATTAATCCTAAATTATTACTACTGACATGACAAATACAAGTTCACCATTGAAGGCACTATACCAAAACCATACAAAGAAACCAATATTATACACGAGAGATAAGAACTGAACAATCCCAAGAAACGTTTTTAATACTAAATTACACACGAGAAATTAATAATTAGTAAACAATATTAATAGACATTAATCCAAGATTTTTGTTAGTATGCCATTATTGATCGGGATTTCAACTTGGTTTTAAACAAATTTACATTCACAATATTTTTTATATCGGCATGTAAGTCATTCTATAGTTTCAATCCAATGAAAATGGGTAGTTTTTGAGATGATGACACTCTAAATTGAAGTATAACAAAGCTTTGATCTATTTTTGGTCTGATCCGAGTGGATTTCTTAATGAGTTACAAAATATCTATTTATCCATTGTAAATTATGATTTTGTTCTTACACTCGTAAATAAAAATAAAATGTGCCACTTTGGTTATATCATTGAGCTTTAGTAGGTTTAGCTCTTTAAATAATGCACTAGAGTGATCAAGGAAATCAGCATCGAATAATAACCTTATTGCTCGTTTTTGGATGACAAAGATACCATTTAATGCATTGTTAGTGGAGTTTCCCCAAACAAGGGTGCAGTACGTGAAATAAGGAAGAACAAGAGTATGATACAGAGTCAATAAAACTTGTTTAGGGACTACATTTCTAAGTTTAAACATTACAGCAACGCTCTTTGAAATCTTTTTCGCGAGATAATTTACATGATCACTCCATTGCAAATTCTTATCTAGCATTACACCAAGAAATTTTGTTACAGTACGCTCCTTCATGGCGATTTCATTAACATTAAGTTCATCAAGATATACATTTCTTTTATTAGTAAAAATCATGAAATTTGTTTTACTGGTATTTAGGAAGAGTTTATTGGTGGTCAACCATTTCATTACACTGATGAATTCTGAATTAAATATATTCTTAGCTGTATTAACATCTTTGCAAGAAAGAGAGAGATTGTATCATCTGCAAACATTATGAAGTTCAGTATATCAGATGAACGTGGAAGGTCATTTATATATAATAAAAATAACAGTGGACCCAGAACTGAGCCCTGTGGCACACCATGTTTGACAAGCGCTTTAGTTGAGCAAAACTTGTTTACTGATACAAAATGATATCTATTGGACAAATAACTTTTAAACCAATCACTGATTGCTCCTCTAAAGCCGTAACAATATAATTTATTAAGTAGAATATTATGGTCTATTACATCAAATGCCTTACTCAAATTCATAAATATTGATATCATTATTTCTTTGTTTTCTTTAGCTATATTTGCAATTTCGATAAGATTTAAAATAGCCATTTCCGTTGTTTTCTTCGGTGATGAAGCAACCTTCCACACGTGTGGAAAGGTTAATCAACATAACTACCACATATGGGCTAATGAAAAGCCAGCTGATTTCTATCAATGGGAACGAGATTCTCCTAAAGTTACTCTCTGGTTGGGTATGACCAAATCTAAGATTTATGGGCCCTTTTTCTTTGCTGGAGCTACAGTTACAGGGCTTATTTACCTGAACATGCTTCAGCAATTCCTGGAACCCCAGCTTCATTCAGATGGCATTTTAAACACCGTCGTCTTTCAACAAGATGGGGCACCATGTCATTACGCAAACATTGTTCGGCAGTACCTAAATGAACGATTTCCAAATCGGTGGATCGGATGTGGAGGCAACAGTCCCTGGGTGGCTCGATCTCCTGACCTAACGCCCTTGGATTTCTTTGCATGGGGCTTTATCAAATCAAACGTCTATCAAACGAGGATTACAGATCTGCAAGATTTACGTGCTCGTATCGTAACAGCAGTTACAAAAATAACCCCTGTGATGCTCCAAAATGTGTTCCGCAATGCTGCTGACAGATTCGAACTCTGTAGAGATACTGATGGTGCTCATGTAGAATCATATGCTTAAGTATTCATTAAATGTATGCCTTCTATTATATTGTTATTGAGTTTTACCCATTTTGCTACGTTTTCACTGAAATAGAGAGGGACTTTATAAACACCCTATATATAGAGGAGTTAAATGTGAAGAAGCGGATATGCGACCATTCAGAGTTGGACGATTCGCGAGTTGTCTGTACGGAACTGCATTAAATTTCCCTTAGATTCTCTTACGCTCTTGTACTTTGGAAACTTCAAAGTAACAAGAGAAACAAGCACCTGAATATGACCTTTAAGAAATCTGCAAGCCACAATTAATGATTTTCCTTCATACGCTCGTAAATAGCCCTTTTTAAAACAAGTTCATACACATACTAACTCACAACTAATAAATCCGTATTCCGGGTCAACCAAACGAATATAATACTAATAATAATTTAGTTTATATTATGTATTTTCATGACCAAATAAGCTTAGCTATTTTACCTATATGGCCTATATAATTTCTGCTAATTAAATCAAACAATATTTACAAAGGAATATTACTAAGGATTTGATGGAAATTCCTTTGTTACAATGTATCAGGCTTTTAAATTAGGACACACTTATAAAACACACCTGTCCTTAACCACGAGGCCAAAATTGCGATTAAAAATGATAACTATATCAGAATGACAGCAGTCTCCCATCCTTTATTTCTGATCTTAATTTAGGATGCAAGAACCCGATTCTTGCGATGATACGTATGAAATTTTATCAATTTAGGTTGATCGGTTCGAAAGCTATGCCGCGGAACTCCATTTATGATCTTGATCTTTAATGCAGGGACCTGATTCTTGTTCATGACATCGTGTGTGTGTGGGGAGGGGTGGATGTCGTCGATTTATGTAGCGTGGTTCGCAAGTTTATAGGCGGAACTCTATTTGACCTTTGATGCAAACCTGACTATTATTCGCAACATATCGTCTTCTGATGATCCAAATGTGGTTCAAATTTCACCTACAAAATAACACATTTACCTTGCATGGAAAAAAATCTCCAAATCCTGAAAAGCGGGATGGATTTGACGCTTAAAATTGCACCACACATATTATACACACAATTTTTTGAAAATAATGGTTCAATAAAACACACTTACTCTTCCGTGTGTGTGTGTGTGTGTGTGTGTGTGTGTGTGTGTGTTTTAGCATACAATCTGGTGAATGACAAAACGGATTTGAGGCATGACACAGAGTAAACAAAAAATTTCCTTCATTCTGCCATGGGATTGAGAGTTGCACCACTCAGTTAGAAATGCTGTTTGGGCACATCAAAAGGCAGAATTAGTGCAGGCACTGAATAGCTTGTCAGTTTGCCAGTAACTCCAGCTTGAATGGGTGTAGAGGCCAGAGGGGCAAACCCATGGACAAGTGAGAAATAGCCAGACAGGAGGAATTCCTAGTGGGTACTGGGAAATATTGCAAACTGGCACAAGTACAAAGTACCAGAGTCAAGAGCATTGGAGGCTTCTCTGGAGTATCCGCAAGTAGAACATTCCGTTTCAATTTGTGGTTGCCCAATGAAAGAAAACTAATTTATCTGGAAACTAAGCACAAAGGCTTGATGTGCAGAAATAAGGTTTACTCATTCAGTGTGGCATTCTAAGAGTGTTTCTGGTACAAAAAGTGTTAAAGCGTGAATGAATAATACTTACATAGATTATGGTAATGGGCATAAGTTATATGGATAATTGTAGTTTAATGCGAAAGGTTAATCAATTTTAGCCCTCAAAATTTATTTCATTGGTCTGTGTCAATTTATTAAGGAATTGTGTACACATCTAATAGTAATACAGATATAATTGAAGGAATACTATTGTTAAGTTTGGTATTGAGCTCTAATTGCTAAATTGTAGATGCTAATCATTATTAAGATGATTGCGTCATTTTGTGCCAACTAAGTGAAATTGAGTCAGAAGAAAATCATTCCCAAAGTAAAGTTAAAAGATTGGCAAGCTTGTGTAATATTGTCTCGTTAGTATTAAGGTTGTTCTGTTATATAAAATTATTTTTCTATTTGGATATTATTAGCCTGGGGTAGCGTTAGGAAGTCACATCAGCTCCATCGGATGACAATTCTAGTTGACTGGAGCAGCATAATCACAAATCTGACACAGTTATAATAAAACAAGAACTATGTCAGAGCAATATCAATGTCCCCTCCTTTATTGGTGACCTTGATCTTTGGTGCAATCAAAAGTTATAAACCCAGACACGAAAGTGTAACGAACAGATGGACGGACGAATGGATAAGTGCAATTCATCCAGTATGACTCCTCCAAATTTACTTGGTCAGAGACATAAAATATAAATGTGAAAACTTACTTGTTACACTGGAAGCATAATTTGGCTGGTAGAGGAACGAGACCATTGTCCAATTCATATGGTTTCTTCTTTGGCAAGCCCCGTCTCGATCCATTCCTCCTTATTAAGGTTTCTGGCAGATGATGATAATTCAATTTCATACACGCTATTATGAATTCTAAACCATCATCATTATCAGAAAATAATAATTTCCACTATAGTACTTTGTAACGTAGTCAAAATTGAGTGCCTACATACAGACTTAAGGAAAGTTCCTACCTTTTGGTTCCCCTGGGAAGTTGGCAGGTAATGTCATTTCATAAGGTAAGGTGAACTGAGTTGGGTTAATAACAGCAGCTGCTTTAATTAAGGTGGACAATGGCGTCTTAGAAATCTCAAATTCTCTCCCTCCAGCAAACACTTTACGATCATTCTCCTCTTTCTGCTTTTGTTCTTCCTTTTCTTTCTTCTTACTTGGTTTTGATCCCTTATTAGATCTGCCACTTGAACAAGATGTTCTGTCATCATCGTTCTTTAAAAGAGAGGGAAACTCAAACTCAGAGAGAGATCGGATGACGCTCCCATTTACTTATCTCCCTACAATATCTTAAATGGAAGAAGGTTTCGCAATAAGAGAAACTGCATATGGGTCCTGCCTCCAAAAATATAAATCTACTTCTAAACACTTAGTGTAGACTGCTATAATAGTTTGAGAGATTATTATTATCTGTACAGTTTTTAAAGTACTGAAATATACAACTAATAATTTAATGTTAGGACAATGCATAACTTACGCCTCCCATTCGACACTGATGGCAAGCCCATTCTCCTGTTGGTATTTCATCTTCATTCAATGGAGGATCACTGGAGAAAAAATGGGGACAAAAAGATTATGGAGACTGAAAATCTGCACAGTACATGTATGAATAAATAATAATAATAATGAAATTTAAAGGTTACCCCCGAAGTTACACACGTTTAAATTAAAAAATTCACTTAATTTTTTAATAATGATTATAGCAACTCGCTACTTTAAAGTTTGAGGTTTCCTCTTGCAAGAAAGGATATTTTTCACCACAATTTCAGATGGGTGATCATGATGAAATTTTCTGTGAACTGAGCTCGAATCATGGATGACAACTGAAGCCTCTAAACCAGCAGTTCTCAAACTTTTTCTTCTTCTGTACCACTTGAATTCTTTCACAGGGTTTTTTCGGATTTTCGAGAGAAAGAGGATTTTTACTTTCTTTACGACTATGTGACTCGTGGCCGTTTGTTAATTGTATATAAAATTAAAAGGGTTATATTTTCAGGACCCCTTCGCGTACCCCTAAGATTCCCTCGCATACCCCAGTTTGAGAACCACTGCTCTAAACAATGTTCAGTATTATTTTCAAATTTATAAAAATCAAAATGACCTGTAGGCTTATGTCAACATTATTTTATCAGATTTCTTCACCAAATGACAAATTCAGCTTTTATTTGGCACTTCTTGGGCTTCAAATTCCTTCCTGAATGCCATTTGGTACTCCTTGTATGACTTGGACTTCATGCACAACTTCACATTAAAATGTGTTCTTCAGAGAGAATGACATGTTGACTGTGGTCTACAGCAAGAAGCCCACTTACCAAGTTCCCATGCTACTATATTTTGATTTTGTATAAAACTGAAAATAATATTCTACACTGTTCTGAGGTTTGTACAGCGAGTGCATGGTTGGAATTTAAGACAAAAGACGAGGTTAACTCATCTTTATTCTTCAAAATTAATTAATAACTTTATTCCCCAAAATTAAAACCTCAATAGATTGCCTACAGTCCAATTCCCTTGATTTCTTGCCTTTCTGAAGTTTTTGAATCTCATTAGGAAGATTCTTGCGTAATTTACGGTACAGTTATAAACAATCCCACTTCCAGATTACCTTCAATTAAACTTTTTTGATGATTAACTATCAAGAGTTAAGCGTATAGACTTAATAAGCGCAATGGCACGGCAGCTAACTTTAACAGATATATCGAGCTTAGACGTCAGGTTAAAAGGTCAGTTAGGAATGCTAAGCGTAATTTAGAGATACTTATAGCTGCGGATAGTAAACATAATCCAAAAAAGTTTTTTGAATACATCAATAATCGTAAGCCGATAAAAGATAACATAGACCCTCTAGTGGATGTTAACGGCGCTTTGGCTTCTGACACTCAGGCGATGGCGGGTATTTTCAATAACTTTTTTGCGACAGTTTTTACCGAAGAAAACGTAAATAATATCCCCGACGTGGACGATATCGTTCCATTTAGTAGCGAGACTATTTTGGACGAAATAACTGTTTACGAGGACGAGATTGCACATTATATCGATAGGCTAAAAGTTAGCAAGGCTCCAGGCCCTGACGCTTTTTATCCCAGACATTTGAAAGATTAGAAAGACGTTATCGTAGGCCCCTTAACGAAGATTTTTAATCAGTCACTCGAAACGGCGATTATTCCTGAAGACATCAAGTTAGCTAACGTCACGCCCATTTTTAAAAAAGGCGACCGCACGGAACATAGCAATTATAGGCCCATTAGCTTAACGTCAATTGTAGGTAAACTTTTGGAATCGGTAGTTAGGGATCGTATCATCGATCACTTAGAAAGTAGAGATTTGATTAATAGTAGTCAGCAGCATGGGTTTCGACGCCATAGATATTGTTTAACTAATTTGTTAGAATTTTATAAAGAAATAGTAGGCGAATACGATAGGCATAGAGCGGCTGACGTTATTTATTTAGATTTTAAAAAGGCGTTCGATACAGTTCCGCATAGAAGATTAAATGCGAAGGGTTAAAGCGCACGATATACACGGTCAGGTAGCTAACTCGTTAGAGAAATGGCTTCGTGCTAGGAGACAGAGGGTCGTTGTTAATGGTAGTGAATCTGGGTGGTTGGATGTAGGTAGCAGTGTCCCACAGGGTTGTGTTAGGCCCATTGCTATTCGTAATCTACTTTAACGACATAGATGTAGGATTGACTAGTAACGTCAAAATTTGTGGACGATACTAAAATAGGCAGTAGGGTTGTTAACGAGGATGATAGAAATAGGCTCCAAGACTATGTAAATAGGATTATGGAGTGGACGGTTAAGTAGCAGATGCAATTTAACGTAGACAAATGTAAAGTTTTGCATATAATTTCTCGTAACAATAATTACACGTACACGATGGATGGTAGAGAGTTAGCGAGCGTTGACAGGGAAGTAGGTTTAGGCGTATGCGTATCTAAAGATTTAAAGGTTAGGAACCAGTGCCTGGAGTCTTGCGCAAAAGCTAATAGGATGTTAGGCTTCATAGCGCGTAATTTAGAATTTAAATCGAAGGATATTATATTGCCCCTTTACAAGTCCCTAGTCAGGCCTCATTTAGAATATGCTGTTCAGTTTTGGTGCCCGTATTTGCGCGAGGATATTGATAGGTTAGAAAGGGTTCAACGTCGTGCCACGAAACTGAAATTTGGGTCATTCTCTGTCAGATCAACCAAAAAAAATTGAAATTAACACCCTCATCTCTCATATTTTGCTGAAATTTGGTTTATAGGGAGGTTGTGAGCCCTGAATCCATTTCTGAAATTATAAGGTCAATCCGACCAACGGTTCAAGAGATATGACCTCGGGCAATTTGAGGTCACTCGCGAGGTTACTAACATTTGGCGAGCCATAACTTGGGTAATAATTGTCATAATTATATAAAGTATATATATTTAGAATCAGAAAACGACAAGGAATCCAAATATGCAAGTTTTAGAACTCTAGGTTGAAAAATAAAAAAGTTACACTGTAACCAAAATTTGAGGTCACGATTTGACCTCTGGGGTATCAAATGAGAATTTTTTTTTTAAATGTAAAAAATGAAGGCATAGGCATTGGCTATTAGAATCAGCAAAAAAAAGTTTGTTTATGTTAGTATTTTTCATGTAACTAACATATAAGTGAACACCATATTCATAAGTTGTGCGTCAATTCTACCTATTTTTTCACACTTAAGCTCATAATTTGACCTATAGAAATTAAAATTACATTTTTTATAGATATAAAAAACAAAGTCAGAGTTCTTGACTAATAGAAACAATCATAAAAAGTTTGTTTATGTGGTACTTTTCATGTAACTAACTTATAAGTGAACACCATATTTATAAATTGCTTGTCATTTCAAGGAATTTTTATATCTTAGCTATCAATTTGACCTCAAGCTCCAAGAATTTAATAAAAATTGTATTTCACTGCTAATCTACACTGGCAATAATAGTTATAATAGTGAAAGGGGAAGACTAAGCTCACATGTAGCCTAAACAAACCTGTTGAAACATGTTGCTACTTGTCTAAGTGCAGAATCAACACAGATAGTTGCAAAATTCCTTGTCTACAGGTTAGTACAGTTCCAGCCAGCACTGTGGGTGGCTGGTGGGTATGGTGTTTTAATGAGCCTCAGAGACTATCAAGGCCTAAAATATTAAGTGTGTATAGCTATATTTTCTAAAAAATATATATTATCTAATTGTAAATCCTATATCTTTACAGATCAAAATACAATGGTTCGGCACTTGAAATACTGCCAGGACCCTATTCAAAAACATAAGAAACGCATAACAATCAATCTTAGAAAAGTGACTGATGTACTTGTTGAAAAATGTGCTGGAAGAGTGAAAAAAGACTCATTGTTGTGTGTGAACTGCTGGACACTGATAATGAAAAACCCCACTATACTTAGTACCACTGAAAACAACGAGTCTGAGCAGGATTCAATGAATCATCTACTATCAGTGGCTTGAGTAACATCTCTTCAATTCAAGATCTGGACAATGACAGTGATTGCTTGATAAAGGAAAATCCTTCAACTTCAGTTGAACCAGTTCTAGCATTTCTGGACCAAACACCAGTTAAAAAAAGTAAGTAATAAATTAATATAATAACTTATACTTTACTACAAGGTCTGTTTGATCTACTATATAGCCAATTATATAGCATTTAAGGTACTATAATTAATATTTAATTACTAATATTCAGGTGTGTGAAACCTTTTTTTCTGTTCTTTTCAGAAGGGCTGTCATTAAGCCAGAAAAAGCGCAAGGCTCGTGGTAAGCTATCATCTGCTCAGAACACCTGAAGGAGAGGCTAGAACTCAGTTATGGTGTTCAAATTACCGAGGAGGTAAGTGATACTTCAAACCTGAAACTAAATCTGAAAACATCTAGACAAATTAATGAATGAATTGAAACAGTCATTCCTGGAGAGCAAATGTCACCATCACAAACTACAAATATTGACACTCACCATACACAATTGAAAAAACAGCTAGTTTCTTTCAAACTACAACATACATGGTGAAAGAAGCCGTTCACTTAAATCAGAACATGGAATCCTTCCAAAGATTCCACTAATGAGCAAAGGAAAAGTGATATCTGAAGAACACAAAGATATAGTTAGAAGATTCTATGAGTCAGAAGAGGTTAGTCGTATGTGTCCTGGCCAAAGGATTGCGTGAAAGTTTCAGTGCTGAAGGTGCAATGAAGGTGCAAAAACGATTGGTCCTCGGGAATTTAAGAGAGATGTTTGAACTATATAAAAATGATGAAAAGAATCCCAAAATAGGATTTTCCACATTTGCAAAATTACGGCCATCATATGTGTGCTTGCCGGTAGTGATGGGACTCATTCTGTCTGTGTCTGCACATACCATCAAAATCCAAAATTGCAGCTGGCTGCATTGGGAGAAAGAGGTCTTTCATACAAGGATCTTATGGATTACAGTGTCTGCAGTACAGAAAGAGAGACTTGCATGATGCAACTTTACAATGATTGCCCAAGAGAAGAGGGTGTCCTGGATTTTCTTGAGTTACTTGACAGTGTGAAATCAGCTCCAAATGAAATATCTTACAGCAATGGGTGACTGTTGACCGTTGTACAATGGTTGATAAGGTGGAGCCACTTCATGAATACTTATCATCCCTAAGCATGAAAATATCCCATGGTTCGTCATCACTTTGTTGCTCAGCAACAATCACAGTACTTCAAGCAGTTGAAAGAAACACTACCACCTCAAGCGAGGTATTATAGTAGGTGATTTCTCTGAGAATTATTCTTTCATTGTCAAGGATGCTGCCCAAGGGTTTCACTGGGACAATTCACAGTGTACAGTTCACCCTTTTGTCATCTATTATAGATCATCTGCAGACCAGGAACTTAGCCATTTTAGTGTCTGTTTCTTATCTGCATCACTAAAACACACACTATAATGGTTTACTCATTCATATTGAAGCTTATGACATATGTTAAATTCAGATGCCCACAATTGAAGAAGGTGCACTATTTCTCAGATGGATGTGCTGGCCAATATAAGAACAGATACAACTTCACAAATCTCTGTTACCATGAAGAGGATTTTGGTCTGTCTTGTGAATGGCACTTCTTTGCTACATCCCATGGCAAAAATGCATGTGATGGGATTGGAGGAACAGTGAAAAGAGCTACTGCTCGTGCCAGTTTGCAGAGAACTACAGAGAGGCAAATTCTTACACCAGAACACATGTTTCAGTTTTGTGAAGAAAACTTGAGCAAGAAGAAGGAAGAACTGATGGTGTATCCCATTTCAAGTGGCATTGGAGAAAAGAAAAGAATAAGGAAAAGTCATTTTACTAATGAACCTGCAATGCTTGGTAACCTAAAATGTGTCAAACCAGGAGAGTATGTTGGCTGCATTTATGACATGCAAGTTTGGTATGGAATTGTGGAGGAATATTGTGAAGAGTTTGATGATTTCACTGTGAACTTTCTACATCCCTCTGGGTCATCAGGATCAAGTGCATATTATTATCCATCAAACAATTCATGTGCAGTGCCAGGACATCATATATTAACTGTAATGAGTTGTCCTACCCTAAGAGGAGGCAGCAGAATTCAATACATTTTTCCACAAAAAGAAATTGATGAGAGCATCGAGCATGCAAAAATTGTATTAGGCTAGCACATGAATCCTCTAAGTAGGTCTTCCCCTTTCACTATTATAACTATTATTGCCAGTGGTAGATTAGCAGTGAAATACATTTTACATTTTTTGCCTTTGTTTTTATATCTATAAAAAAATGTAATTTTAATTTCTATAGGTCAAATTATGAGCTTAAGTGTGAAAAAATAGGTAGAATTGACGCACAACTTATGAATATGTGTTCACTTATATGTTAGTTACATGAAAAATACTAACATAAACAAACTTTTTTTTGCTGATTCTAATAGCCAATGCCTATGCCTTCATTTTTTACATTTAAAAAAAAAATTCTCATTTGATACCCCAGAGGTCAAATCGTGACCTCAAATTTTGGTTACAGTGTAACTTTTTTATTTTTCAACCTAGAGTTCTAAAACTTGCATATTTGGATTCCTTGTCATTTTCTGATTCTAAATATATATACTTTTATATAATTGTGACCATTATTACCCAAGTTATGGGTCGCCAAATGTTAGTGACCTCGCAAGTGACCTCAAATTTCCCGAGGTCATATCTCTTGAACCGTTGGTCGGATTGACCTTATAATTTCAGAAATGGATTCAGGGCCCACAAACTCCCTATAAACCAAATTTCAGCAAAATCTGAGAGATGAGGGTGTTAGGCACTGGTTGATCTGACAGAGAATGACCCGATTCCATCATTGCGCAACAAGCCTTATGAAGATAGGATTAAAGTGTTAGACTTGCATTCACTCGAAACTAGGAGATTAAGGGGGGAGCTTATTGAAGTTTTCAAAATCGTTAATAACATTGATAACGTAAATTATGACAAACTGTTCACTTTCGATAATAGCAATACTCGTAATAACGGATTTAAGGTGCGTGGCAGACATTTCATTACTAATATCGCTAAAAACTTTACGTTTAAAGTAATTGATAAATGGAATAATCTTCCAGCGTCAGTCGTTCACTCTACCAACGTTAATATGTTTAAGAACCGTTTAGATAGGCATTTTAAAAATATTAACGTTGTTTAAAATAAAAAAAAACAATTAGTAACAGGAGCCCTGGGGGGGGGGGGGTCGAGGATGAGTCTGTTGACGATTAATGCCAGCTTGTGACATGCCAGCGTGTGATGCCAGCAATAAAAAAAAAAAAAAAAAAAAAAAAAATATTAGACTAACATGGACGTAAATGTAGCTCGTAGAGTAAACTAACCCACTTTTTGTTTAACTTTACCTACTTTTTTTTTTCTTATCTCTCTCCTTACTTGCATGTCTGTAACTCTCTTTACTTGCATGTCTGTAGTTTGCATGGTATGACTGAGTTAAGACTGTGTTTGCATGGTTTGTAAGCGTTCTTATTTTACTACTTTTCATCTTTCACCCATCTCCTATTCTCTCCAACTATTTTTCCGACTTGTCGGCAGTGGCCAGCGGATGATGATGGGGAATCTTTTTTCTCTTTTTCTGAATGAAAGTTAACCCACGAATGATAGGTGTTGCTACTTAACCCCCTACTCTTTCCTTTCTCTCGGGCTAACCTTAGAGTGGATCTTAGGGTGTTTGTTAGCCTTAGCTTCTGTAGATCTGTAGACCTCTCTTCTCACAATCTTCCTTCAGATCATCAATATGGGTTCACAAGAGACACTACTGGTGAGCTTCTAGTATATCTCTCTCTGATTCTTGGTCATCCTCATTTAAGGATTTCGGCGAAACCTTTGCTGCTATTGCACTAGATATATCAAAAGCTTTTGATCGAGTCTAGTACAAATCCTTAATTTCCAAAACTGCCCTCCTTCGGTTTTAGCTTTTTATTTGTGTCCATCTTTTATTTTCTTTCTGGCCGATAGCTGCAGTTGTAGATGGCCACTGTTCTCCTAAGTTATTAATAGTGGTGTTCCTCAAGGTTCTGTCCCATCATATACTCTCTCTTCCTTTTATTTATCAATGATCTTTAAAGTCACACTTCCTGTCCTTCCTATCCACTTCTATGCCAATGATCCCGTTTCATTTCTTCACCCATCTCACAAAGTGTCCCTCTCAACAATCATTCCACGCTTCGCGTGGGACAGCTATATTATACCTGACCTCTGATCTTTCTACTATCTCTGACTGGAGTAAAAAAAAAAATCTTGTGACTTTCAATGCCTCTAAAACCCAGTTTCTTTATCCGTCTACTCATCACAATCTACAACATGCTTATCCGCTTACCTTCAACAACACACAACTCAATCCTTTCTCTTCTATTAACATTCTTTACATTTCCTTTTCTAATGCTCTTTCCTGGAAAGATCACGTATGCTCTCTTTCCGAAACAGCTTTTTAGAGGTTTGGGGTGCTGTACCAGTTCTGCAGTTTCTTCACCCCCACTCAGTTGCTCTCTGTACAGGGATCTTGTCCACGCCCCGTATGGAGTAGGCTTCTCGTGTGTAGGGTGGCTTAACCCACACAGCATCTTACTATCTTCAATCTCTCTCTCTCTCTCTCTTCACTGCAATGTTGCCTCATTCTCTTTACTATCGCTATTATAATGGACACTACTCTTCTGAACTCTTTAACTGCATGCTTCCTCCTTTAAGGAGAGCAAGCAGCACCAGACTTTCGATACACTCGTTCCTTTTCTGTCCAACTCTCCAATACAAGGGTTAATCGGTATTTTCAATCTTTCATCTACTCAACCGGTCAACTCTGAAACAACCTTCTTCAGTCCATCTTTCACCTTATCTATAACCCCCAATCTTTCAAACAGTGTCCAGGCATCTTAAAAACTCTGGACCTTGCACTCCACTTCTCCTTGTATCGGGGTATCAGGGGTGAGAACATTTTTGCAGGCATTTGCTCTTGGCACCACCTTCACGCATAAAAAAAAAAATCATCATCATCTCAGCTTCATAAAAGTTTGTACTGTTCTGCCTCTGCAATTAATAGCTGGCCCATTTTAAATTTTTGCATGAAAGTTACTTTAAGTGACTAGGGGCTGGGGGAACCCTTTTCTTATACTATGTAGCTATTATATTTGTAATTTTAATAAATATTACTGGCTGAAATACAAAATCACAACCCCTTCACGGGACAAAATGGGTCAATTATTTGACCTACAACTTGGGAAACAGTTCAAGTACTGAAACTTTGCGTATGACCGTATCTCTATTGATGACAATCTACAGCTGTGCCAAATTGCATAAAAACCTAAGGTCAGGGCAGATCAAAAGTCTTCTGGGATGGCAGTGATTCTGCGTGGAAGGACCAGTTTCTATATTACTGTATTTTGGACAAACTTAATAGGCCCATAAAATAATCCTTTATTTAAAAAATAAATCTTGTAGCTACTAATTGTGTACACTAATTTTATGCCAGTTTTGTAACATTTACTCCCTTTAAGAATTAATACCATAACCTACAATGTGAATGGTTCATTAAAACAAGCTATCCACAAACAACTTCAGAAAGGGTGAAAGTGGAATAATACAAAGAATTAATAATTCTTTGTGATTCATAAATTATGAAAGTTCTAATAAAAATACCACAAACCAAAAGTATTTTCTAATATATTCATAACTATTTTCAATTTTACTTGACAAATTTTTGTGTGCAGTACATTTTTGTAAACAATAAGTCAGAATGACATCAATGTCCCATCTTATATTTGTGACCTTGACCTCTTTAGTGCAAGAATTTGATTCTTGCTCAAAACACACCATCTTGTGTTGATCCATATCTGCTTGAAGTTTCATGACCTCCAGTTCATCTTTGATGACCTTGTGATATGTGACCTCGACTTCTTTTGATGTAGGAACTTCAGTCTTGCTCAAAATGTACATACATACGTACGTGTGTGTGTGTGATCAATCGAGTTGTTCAAAGGTCATGGTGTGGACCTGCATGTGCCCTTGAATTTCATTGCAATGACCTAATTCTTGCTCACAATACATCACCTTGTGATCATCCATTTATATGGAGTGATTCAACAGTTATAATCTGGCACAAAAGCATGATGAACAGATGTAAAGACAAGTGCAATCCAGTATGACCCCTCTAAATTTGAAATAATGAATACATTAGCCTTATGGAAAGTGCTTAGAATGTATAGCGTCTGAGCCAATTTTTACTTGTATAAGACTTAAGAGTGGTCACAGTATTAAAGCTGGAGAATAACAGAGCTGTGAGTTTCCTATAGATAGAGAAGTATGCAAAATAAAAGCAAGAATGGTATAGTAGTAAATCTAAATTTGGAAAAGAATGAGTGGCAGCCAATGTTGATAGTGTGGTGCTTCTGGGTAATCTTGAGAATTGAGAAGAACACTGACAAGTCTTGATGATAGGCCCTATCTACATGTGAAAGATAATTGAAAGCGAATGAATATAAATGTAAAGTTCTTGTCATTGAAAGAACAGTCAATACATTGTGAAAAAAATTGAACTCTTAAGGTATTAGTACATTGGAAACAAAGAAGAGTAAGGGCATAAAAGCCTTGGTTGGAAGAAAATGCTTGAGTGAGGTACAGCAACAGGTTTATACAAAAGTGAATTGGTACGAACACTGTTATATGGATGTAAGAACAGTTTAGATGAATAATTTGAGAAATATTGATTCATGTACAGAAATGGTACTGGAACTGGAAACAGGAAAATGGTATGATCATGTGAAGAGGGAGTAATTAAAGAACTGTAAAACGGGTGTATAATAGGGAGTGCATAGGTGAAGTAGGACAGGAAGACCCCATAAAAGACTGGTGTTATTAGTGAATGAATAAATAATAAAAAATGAAAGTAGTTTGAAAGATGCATGTAAAAGGATAGTTTGGACCCCTCCAAAGTACTACTAGAAGCATTTTCATTTATGATCAACTTGTTCAGGAGAAGTAACAATGGATCCCTGAATATGGGATGGTGTCCTCTTCCTAGTGGTAATCCCTCATGTACCCTTGCAAGCACAGTTGCCTCGAGTGTCTCCAGTCCCAAATTCAAGTATCATACCCCACCCCATGGAGTGAAAAAATGGGTTTCTAGGTAATGTTTGTGTATATGTATTACTAATGTCTATTATTTAGTCATACAGAACAAAAAATAGCTACTTATTAAAGGGTATTTAATTGATAATCAGCAAATTACCTTTTTCATAACAGTACATCCATCACAGGAGATCTATGTAAACTTACTGGCAAGTGAGATGAAATGAAGCTGGGCATAAATCACAGCAGATAAGGTCTCCACCCTCACTGCAAGCATCACAGCAATCGTGATTGTGACCTCTTCCTGGTCGACGGAAGTAAGGGTGTGCAGCTAACCCTGCTTCCCCAGCTTTGGCCTGTCCATTGCCATTTGTGGACAACTGACTAGTAGAAGCACTGTGTGACTGTTGTTGCTGGAATGGCTGTCGGTTGTTGTCTCTCGTTCCAGGAGGTGCTGTCAGGGCCAATATTTGCTATTAAAAAAAAATAAAAAATATTAGAACTAGATTTAGTTATCACACACACACAATATATACAAGGGTAATTCAATACGTATCTGCACTTTTTATTTTCACTATTTTATTTTCACATCTGGATTATAAACACATCACTTCTCAACATAGTCTCTCTGTTTCTTAATACACTTAGTCCAGCAATCTACAAGCTTCCTAATGCCATCACAAAAGAATGTTTTTGGCTGTGTGCGTAGCCAGTCATGCACCACCTCCTTCAGGTCATCATTGCCTTGGAATCACTGACCTCTCGAAGCATCTTTTAGTGGTCCAAAGAGGTAAAAATCCGAAGGTGCCAGGTCTTGACTGTAGGCTGGATGGTCAAGAACTTCAAATTTAAGTTCTTGAAGTCATTTTCTAGTCTGTGCAGCAGTATGAAGGTGCACATTATCGTGTAACAGAATAGCACCTTCCGACAACTCCCTCTCCATTGTGTGTGAATTGCTTGCTTTAACTCATTCTGAAGCATGTCAGAATACGATGCACTTGTTACTGTAGTTCCATGCTCTAGATAATGTTCAAGGATAGGGCCTCGTGTATTCCAAAACAGTGTTAGCATAACTTTACCTGCTGATGGCTGCGCTTTGAACTTCCTTGCAACGGGAGATGTTGGATGCTTCCATTGCATGCTCTGTCATTTGCTTTCTGGTTCATAGTGATGGATCCAGGTTTCATCTCCAGTGATAATGTGCTCCAAAAAGTTTTCACCTTCATTATGATACTGCACCAAAAGACGAGCAGACATCCATACCAAAAACATTCTTTTGTGATGGCATTAGTAAGCTTGTAGATCACTGGACTAAGTGTATTGAGAAACAGGGAGACTATGTTGAGAAGTGATGTGTTTATAATCTATCAGATGTGAAAATAAAATTGTGAAAATAAAATTGTGAAAATAAAAATTGCAGATATGTACTTACTGAATTACCCTCATATATATAGATATATACTGTACTTAGAAAAACCTTAAGATTCACTAAGTTAGCTCAGAAACAAAAAATTCTGTAAAAAAAAAAGCTGAAAAAAAAGGGCTAATTCCTAATGCAGAAACAAAATTAATAATCAAGTTGAAATAAAAATTAATCTGTTTAAAAACTAAATAGGCTTAAACCTAGAAACCAGTTTTGCTATATTTAGTTTTAGATCTTCAATACATGGCACATTCTCTTATGTTAGTATGGGATTTATATTCTGCTAATAAAACTTATTATCATTAACCATAATAAATGCTGATATGCATATTATTTGAAATTAAAGAATAAAATTGGTATAGCTACCTGTGAACAACAGAACAAAGACTAGTTATGTTCTCTTTACATATTATTATTAAACAAATAATATAATTCTGAACAGTTTCCTATACTTTACCACCACATTCAGGCTGATATAAAGTGTGGCTAAGAGAAATTCAAGAGAATGTATGCCATTAATTTTACCCTTAAATTGTTTTCAAAGTTTAATTTGATTGGGAGAAAGTACAATATTTTTGAAGAAATATTTATTTCCATATTTTTAGATAGATACACTTTATTTGGTGAGAAGCAAAACATAATGCTTCATTTGAAAGAGGTGACAAAACAGTTTTAAAAGTGAAAGGGAAAACATTAAAGTTTGAGTAAATTTCAAAATGGTTGCATCTCATATTTTTTTTTTTTTTTTTGTGGGGTTGTTTAAACTCCTTTGCAACATCTAAGGTCATATGATGGAGGGGACCTACAGCTTTATGTGGAATCCAAACCACAGGTCACTACATAATCTGGGCGCGGAGGACAGTCTCCCATCCAACTACTACCCAGACCCAATGTCGCTTAACTTTGCTGATCTCCGGGAAGCAGTGTTACGACATTGGCCACAATGTAGCCCCCTATATATATAGTGATCCCTTGACCTGCACAAGGGTTTTATTCCTGAAAAAGCTTGTGCTTTAAGCAACAGGAAAACTAATTTTAGCATAAACAGGTTTAGCCAAAATTAGCCAAACATTTTGTATCACTCTTGAACATTTTAAGTTTGGCTGATAAAGTTAAATCCTGCATTAAATTTAATACTATTTTGTAGTTTAAATGTCCTTACCATGAAAATGCAGAAAATGAAAAAGTAGACATTAAATCTAATAACTACAGCAAATGATAATTACACCAAACCTTTTGTGAGGATGTTCACAAATCTTGACAAGTGTTACTAAATTCATTATCAATACTCAAAACACATCAATGCTATTATGGATAACTTCTGTTTATAACTCTCCTATTCCAACAAATTTCAAAGCATTTCAACTATTTTGGTCATAGTTGTACATTATCAAGACCTCCAAAATTATACTCAAATAGGATTTACCTAAACAACTAATAAAATACCAACCTCAAATGGATCAAACACAGAAAACCTTCTTTGGCTATATTCTGTGACCATATTAACTTGAGTTGATGGGATTAAAAGTAATATATTACCTTAATTTATAATAATAATAATTACCACCCAATAAGTATTTTAGCCCATTCACGCCAGGCTGTATATTTTCATGGCACTCCCATATATGGGGTTCATTTTCTTTGTTTGTTGGGTAGGCAATAAATTTTCTAAGTGTACTCTCTAACACTGATGCAAACTGATGCTGTAATGGTAGCATGTTTGTAGGTCTCTCGTCTTCAAATAAATTAGCCACTCTTACCTAACCATGATATACCATAGTTCTACAGGGTCTACAGTGTAAAATTCACATTCACTCTTATTAACATAATTGCTTGTCATAATGCAATAAATTACAGTAACAAAAATTCAGGGTTTCGGAGCCGGAGTCGGTGGAGCCAGTGAATTTTGCTTACCTGGAGCCGGAGCCAGAGCCAGAAACCTTGAAAATACGGCTCCATGGTCTGGCTCCAGGCGATATATTGCTACCTAAATTGTTATTTGTTAAATATAGGTTTAGTTGCAAATTATAATTCTTGTAATATATTACGAAAAATGGTACCATAGGATTCTTGGATTTTATGGAGGTGTGGGAGTTGCAGGAATAATCTGCAAATTTCCATTTTTTAACCATTAAATATTTGGGAAGATTTGTCTTAACAACACTTAATTATATAGGTAAAATTTTTTTTATGGCGGTGGAGACCTTAGGTAGGTAGGTACTAACTATTTACCTAAGTAGGTAACTACCTAGATACATACCTAGTAAGGTTGGTCCTCTTGGATTGAACTATTTTTATTTTTAGGTCAATTATCTTGTATTGCTAAATTTCTTTTTTTTCAGATTCTTTGTAATTTGTACTTGATTCTTTAATTATAATTATCAGTCTATGACCCTTCATAATGGATAGAGATTCAATAAAGAAGTCTGATATATTCAAGTATTTTACTGAAAGTTCAGATAAGAAATACTATGTTTGTATTTGTGAAGTTTCTGATGCTTCAGGAAATATTTCAACGTGTGGAACTAAAATTACCAAGCCTCAAAGCAAAAAGCCTGATGTCTCCTCAAGAGCATATAATTTGAAGAGACACTTGAGTCGATTACATCCTGAAATATCAAAAATGATGGAAGAAAAGAAGCAAATGCTTGAGCTTTCAAGACCCAGTACTTCTGCCAGTTCAAAAACTAAAGCAAACCAGCAAAACATTACTAAATTGGACAATTAGTTATATAAATCTAGATATTTATTTTATAATTAACAGAATTTACTATAAAAGAGCCGGAGCCAGACTGTAAAAAATTTCTGCTCCGGAGCCGGAGTCGGAGCCAGAAGTTTTTTTACCGGCTCTGAAACCCTGCAAAAATTACATATTTATACCCCAAAGCTGGGCACTTGCGTTTTTTTTTTGCGGTACTGCGGTACTGCGGTACTACCGCACTACCAAACCGGTACCGCATAACGCAGTACCGCAAAGGATCGCTGAAAGTACAGCCTGTACTTTCAGCAATCCTTTGCGGTACTGCGTTATGCGGTACCGGTTTGGTAGTGCGGTAGTATTGCAGTACCGCAAAAAAAAACGCAAGTGTCCAGCTTTGTTATACCCACTCACTTGAAAACATTATAGAACACTGAAAAGGATCTACCGCTCTAAACCAATCAGTCACAGGAATTTAAGATAAGTCCCACCCCTCTTATCTGCTCCAAATGTCTAGTGGTTATTTATTTCTTATAAACACACCCTCCCAGATTGCAAAAGACAAACAAGAAAGCACTCCAGGAATTATAGCACTCCAAAACAAATTTCAATGTTTGTGGGCTTACACTGGTAGGCCATTGGCCATGCAGCACTGCAGCAACATGGCTTATGCATGTAAGCAACTTGGGTGAAGAGGTTAATATAGCCTGCCATGATAGGGTTAGATTTTGAATATAGTATACTTTTCTGTCCCTGACCACACTCCTAACCTATTAAAAATGCGGGGGGGTCAAAATATTAGACATCATTCGGGCTGGGGGTCACCAATAGGTGGACCACTGGAAATAAACCCATATGATACACTGATTATAGGATTTACATCAAAATAACTCAAGTCAAACTTTGACTTTCAGATTTTGAAAGAATCAAAATCAAAATTCTTTCTTTTTTGTAAAGTTGAAATTTAAATTTTCCTTCAGGAGATTAAAAGTGGTTATTTTAAACTCATTTTGATAACCGATTGTAAAAACTCATGGGAAAAAAATAGTAGTTCATAGACTAGTTTTGGTAGAAGACCTTGGTAGAAATATAGAAAGTAAAAGGATCTTGTTTTCATTTGACACAAACAAAATTATATAAAACAAACACACACACACTTTGACACATATAATGCAGGTCTTCTTTGGCTTGCTTACAGGATTAAGGGGGGGGGGGGGGCACAAAGTTAACATTTCAAATAGTAGTGAAAAATATTTTAAATGTTTCATACTTTCAAAAAATCCCACAGCAAAATTTTAAATCTGGTTGCAAGATCAGTGGTAAGAGATAAATCTCTATGTAGTTAGGATTCAGCCCCTATTCATTCTTGAGTCTCAGTTTTAATGTCTACCATACCCAATTCTATAGGCCTAAAGTAGTTCTTTGACCCAAGACCTTCTAATTAGGCCTAATGATCTATTTCATAATCCAATATACAAAATCTGTGAAATACGAGGTCTACTTCTAAAATCTGAAAAAACTATCACCCAAAATTAATCAAAACTAATGCCATATTTGTGTATAAATTATTAGAAATTTGTACAAGTTTGGCAAAAGGGGCATTCCAGGAAAGATCACTCAATGCATGTCACCACTCTGACTCGGATTTTGATGAAAATTGACATATGGGGTTCTTCCAGGTGCTGATTTCACTGGTCAAAATAAAAAAGTTCTATGACCCATAGTTTTTGAGATATGGGCCCCCCACTTTACCACCTAACTTAAATGGCCAATAACTCCCAAACGTCTTACCAAAGACCTATAAAACTATACATTTTTAGAATCAGCATGAAGAGATCTATTAAATGATACCACATTCAAATGTGTAGAACAATAATGAAAATCCCCCCCCCCCTTTTTATTTGACCCCCACCCCCCTAGGCAGTGAAATCAAAAAAAAAATTTTTTCACTCATTAAACTTCCATTAATTGTTAAAAGATACAAACAATAAAAAAATCAAGTTACAAAATATTTTAAAAATTGAAAAAATATGTACATTGTGAAATTTTGACATTTTTACACCGGCAGACTAAAATAGAGAACTACAAATGATATATTCAGATGGATGAAAATAAATAGCAAAAATACAAATTGAACACACATATTACATCAAGTTGATTCATAATTACATGAGTTTCTTCAACTCATTTTCTGGGAAAACACATTGAATATGCATTGTTCCTGGCTTTAAAGTTGGTATGCTTAATAAGCCTAAAATTTTATCTCCCGATATGTGGCATGTATCTCTAATTTGTGGAAAGTAATAGTAAACACTACATCCTGATGGGTGCAAAAAGCTAACCTCAAAGTCATCAAATTCCTCATTATAGGAATGTACAAATCCCAACCATTTCTGATCATTGTAAGTACAAACTATGTACTCTCCTATTTTCGGATTAACTTCAACATTATCTTCACCCAGAAAAGCTTTGCTTATAATCCCCACCAACTTCATCAGAAGATAATTCAAATGTTTTTATGTTATTCGCATTAATAGGTACAAATCTGTGGAATTTTTGTGTTCCTGTTAGCCGCATACTTTTTTCATATCTGTCACTTAAAATTTTTTCCATAGCTTCAATTTCTTCAGACTTTATTAAAAAAAAATTTATGTTGTCACTTATATTGTTTGAACAAAATTCAAACATGTCTTCTGATGTTAATATTTGATTTGTGAATGTTCTCTGCATACTCACTCTAGCTACAGATCTTTTCACTTTACCCCCAAACCCATCACAAGTGCTCTTACCATGGCTTGTGACAAAGAAATGCCACTCACATTCCAGCCCAAAATAATCTTCATGTTTACAAATGTTAACAAAGTTGAAATGATTTCTATATTGTCCTGCACATCCATCAGTAAAATAATGTAATTTTTTGATATGAAGGTGGGATTTTCTAATAATAGGTATGAGTGTATTTAAAAAAGTGTAAACCATTGTATGCTATGTTTTGTATTTGGAGATAAAAAACAATAACTTGAATGTTTTGTTTCATTACTTTCTGGTTCCTTATAATATAATATAACACGAAGGGATGCACTGTGCATTGGGTATTTTCCCAATGAAAACCTTGGGCTGCATCCTGTACTACAAATGAGTAGTTTTCTGAAGTCACCAAGAACTACAGCTGTATGGCTATTTAAATTATTCTTCAAGTTTTTTAGAAATGCACTCTGATTCTTTGCTATAAAGTGATGACGTGTCAATTTGACAATTTTTGTGCTTAATGAATTTATAAAATCATCTACAGATTCTGTTTTTTCAATATTGCAGCAATCTGTAGTAACCCATTGTTTATATTTTATTTCCTCACATTCAGGATCATTAACACTTTGAAAAGTGAGCAAAAAATTCTTAATAGCTACCTTGTTCTTTTGGACAGAGATTACATATTTGCATCATGCAATTCCTGTTGTTGACATCACACACTGCTTTCTCCATAAGAGTTGTGTATTCCAACCCTTTGACACCCAAAGCTGAGAATTGTATTTTGGCATTCTAGTGGTATGTACATACACACAGAGAATGGGTACCAGCAGCTCCAGCTAAAACACACAGTCTTGGGCGAAAGCTGGCAAAACTAGAGAAGCCAATTTGGGGACTATCTGGATTATTTTTAGAGACTAATTTTAAGCTTCTTTCAGATTCATTAACACCAGTCTTTTCTGCACAGATTCTTTATACCCACTTTCATTTCTGATACTCAGGCAGTCTTTTGTACCTGGGCACAAACAACTAATTTCATCTGATTCAAAAAATTTCTGAACAGAATCTTTAGTACCTTTATTTATTACTTTTCCTTTTGACATGGGTTCAATTTCAGGAATAATTCCAAGTCTTTGTTTTATATTTCTGCTTTTCTTAACTAAATATTCAGTTGTCTGAAATAGATTTATAGTTTTTGATATGGTAAATGGAGATAATGTCAATATTTTGAGTTTCCTCTCATAACTGTCAGTAGAAGGGAAAGCTTCAACCAGTTCATTCATGAGATGAATCATTGACCTGAAACAAATTCATGAATGTATAATAGCTATAAACAAAACATTACATATGCATATTAAATTTTTTGGATTATAATATTGATTTCAAGTGTAACAAAATGAGCATTCTTTGAGATAGTCAAATTAAACCAAAAATTATTTTGTGACCAAATGAATTCCAAATGATTTAATGGGCCCATTGATCTCCAATCTTTAAGGAGTTGTGCTTCTAGTTTCTACTATCAAAGGTGAATACCTACATTTTGTTTTTATGCTTCAGTTTTAGTTTAGGTATATTCCTACTTAATAATAGCATATCACTTTAAAATTCATACCTTTGAGTGTCATGATCCAACTTTGTAGCTTTTGATAGGCTTGATATCTCAATTTCTAAACTTGTTTCTAGCTTTTGTTTTAAAGAACAATGTGCTTTTTCTATTGTTTGAATAGCTTTTGCTTCTTTTCTTGAGGAACCCAAACCATCTGAAATTTTTGAATTAATAAATATTTGACTCCATTTGATATAAGCACACCGGACAAAAAATTAGTCACCCCTAATAGCACCGATAGTAGGAAGTTCAAGGTCACACAGAGGGCGCTGATGTAGCATTGGTAAGTGACAAGTAGCAGTGACGTAGCACACAGGATCAGATCTGTTTCGTGAGGTGGTGAAGAACAAAGTGAGTTTTGGATATAGTCTGTAAAATGGGTCGTGAGGCAGACGTTACTCAATGGCAAAAAGGAGCCATCGTGTTTGGCAGAGCCCACGGACACAAAATGTCTGAAGTAGCCCAATTTGTTGGTGTGTCAACGTGTACTGCCCAGCAAGTTTACAAAGAGTGGTGTAGTTCGCAATCAACTGACAATCGACGGCGTAACTGTGGCCGGAAAACAATTCTCGACAATAGGGGCCGCCGCCATGTTTCTCATCTAGTAACTGCAAATCGTTTTCAAACCAGAGAACAATTGCTCCAAGAAACCAATGAGGTTCTCCAGCGACCAATTTCCGAATGGACATTGCGACGAGAAATGCATGCGATGGACATCTGGAGCAGGGTACCACGGAAGAGGCCGCTGTTAACAGCAAGTCACAAATTGGCACGTTATAAATGGGCTCAGAGGCACAAAAACTGGACTGCGGCAGATTGGAAATGTGTAATTTGGTCCGATGAGTCCCGTTTTTGTTTGTTCTCCAATGATGGGAGGCGATGAGTACATCGCAGGTCCAATGAAGCCTTTAATCCTGAATGTGTCGAAGATGTTGTTCAGGCTGGAAACAGAAAGTGAAGCGCAGGAAAAAATAGACACCCACAGACTTTGGCGGACCTTCGGGACCAGCTGATGAACGAGTGGCAGCAAATCGATGTTCAGTACATGCACAACCTCGTAGAGTCTCTGCCTCGCAGGATTCGTGCGGTTATCAAGGCCAGAGGCGCCGTCACACGTTATTAGGTACATTCTGAGAGGGGTGACTAATTTTTTGTCCGGTGTGTTTATATGGACAATAATAATTAATATGTCAACATATTAATTTCATTAAGTTTTTCAGCAACTGCTGAAAAACTGTCTTGAAAGTAAATGCATTATAAATAAATAATATAAATAAAAAAATTATAAATATAAAAAGTACCTACCATTAAATACTTACCTACGCTTCTTCACTGGAGTCACAGCAAGACTTTCTAGAACTTGAGAAACCTCTTCTTTGGCATTACTTGATATACTTGGATTATATTCATCGCTTTCTGAAATAACATTCTCAGAAGACTGATTGTGATCACTCTTCACTTTGTGATGTTGATAACAACTCTGGTCTCTGGGTCAATAATTGTCTACAGTTGCTACATAGTACAGTATTCCTTTATAGTTTCCATTTACATCGATCATAAAGTGATTGGCTGATGGTTCTTATATCCTTGTGTATCTTTTTCTTATGTTTTTGTAAAGGATCATCACAGTATCTAACCATTTTTCATTACTAAAAATACACAATGGTAAATCTCAAAAATAAGATATGATTTGACTCAAAATAAGCACATCTGTAATAAAAATAAACATAATTAACGAACATTTAAGAGAAAGACTCTGTGAATATGAGTTATACATAGGATGTAAATATATCATTTGGACCCCCAAAGTGTATGTTAATGTGAGGGTCTACTGTAGTTGTGATGTTTAGAAACTTTTCTTACTGCCCCTGTTACATTACCTCCATTTTCACATGAAACATCTTAAGGATGCAGCAAGATAAATTGCTTTGTCTACATGTCTAGTAGGTTCTAATAACTATTTTATCTCAGGTTGTCTTCTCTGATGAATCAACTATAGAAGCGCTTGATGATCGCGTTCAAACCATCCAGCATCGACCTGGGGATGAATTTTTGCCAGAATGCTCAAAGAAAAGAGTTAAATTTCCACAAAAAATTATGATGTGGGGAGCTATTTCAGTGCATGGGACATGTCAGTTGCGCATCATCAATGCACTATGAACCAGGATAAGTATATAGGGGTACTGAGAGATCGCTTACTGCATCAAACAAAAGCTTGGTATGGAAATGAAGCATGGATATTCCAGCAAGACTTGGTTCCATGCCATACCGCAAAAAAAGTTAAGATGTGGTGCTCACAAAATGGCATCAGATTGCTCCCATGGCCTGGTAATTCACCAGACATGAATCCTATTGAGACTTTATGGGATGAATTGAAGGATGAGATTCAACAAACACAAATTACTACTAAAGTGCAACTCACTAAATGACTCCTACACATCTGGTTTCACTCGGCTAAAATCAAAACTTTATGCCAGACTTTGATTCTTGGTATGCCAAAATGTGTGCAGGCACTATTATCAGCTAAGGGGGGCCAAACTAAATACTAATATGACATATATGCATTAAGATGTCAAAATAATGTGTTTTATCCATTAAATATATATTTAAATTGCCCTCAAACACAAAAAAAAAAAAAAAAAAAAAAAAAAAAAAAAAAAATTTAAAACCATAATTTTTCCAGTATATGTATATTAGTGGTGTACCGGATATCCACATCATTTTTAATATCCGCATCCACACTTCTGACTGTGGTTGTTAAATGTGGATATTACCTCTAAATTATGCAATTTACAATTAAATTAGCTTATAAAGTAGCTTATAAGTCCCAGTCATGCACATTTCATGTAAAGTATTAATTAATTATTAATGAACAAACAAATATATAAACCTTAAAATATAAATAGCTGGTAACACAGAAAATTGAATGAAACTTGTTTCATTAAATTTTCTGTGGCTGAAACTCTTGAGAAAGTTATTACTTTTATCATAATGAAAACATTAATATTAATTTAAATTCTTATGCATTGCCTGCCATAATAGTAATATCACAAAATTTGAAAAATTGTCATTCATAATTTTACATTATATTGATAGATTAACTAAATATCCGCATCCGCGGATATTGAAATTAAAGATCCACATCTGCAGATGTTGAAAAACTGACATCCAGTCCACCACTAATATATATATATATATATATATATATATATATATATATATATTATATATATATATATATATATATATATATATATATAAATTATTTCATGAAAGTAACACGTGAAAAATATTTATGATGAAAAAAACCACGAAGGAAAGGAAACACAATGGTGCTCAAGTGCTTGAGCACCATTCTGTGTTTCCTTTCCTTTGTGGTTCTTTTCATCACATTATATATATACGTATAACTTCGTTATAAGCAAATTATTCAGTATAAGCAAGAAGTTTCTCGATCCCAAAGAAATAAAAAAAATTGGAAAAATCCACACACATGTGCATAGGCAATTATAAGTTTCAGATTCAGCCACTAGATGGTGTATGAACACAACAGTTAATTTTTGCTTTGAATCAGTTTACTGCAGTGTCCCATTTGAGTTGTGTCGCTACACATTGTTAATTTATTTTCCGATTCTAGGTTAGAATTTAGCCTCTCTGGATCAGTTTTGTGTGCTCAATCATCGTTTGTTAGATATTATTAATGGCTTCTAAATGGAACAATTTTTCTCTAGAGTTCAAACTTGATGTCATCAAGGCTGTAAACAATGGTGAAAAGAGAGCCGATGTGGCTCAAAAATTTAAAATTAACCAGTGCCTCTTAACCTGATGGATGAAGAATGAGGACGAGTTAAACCAGCTTCAGATACAAAATGGAAATTTGCTTCATAAGAGGGAGAGAGAAGGTGTTCTACCAGATTTGGAGCACGAGCTTTATGAGTGGTTTGTTGTCATGAGAGAGAAGAAAGCCAAAATTTCCGGAGCAATTTTGATCAAGAAAGCTAAGTCACTAGCAGAAGAACTTTATGGGGGTTTTGATGACTGCTTTTTCTCAAGGCTGGTTTCAAAAAGTTCAAAAAAGATTCAACATTATTTTCAAGCGTGAACACGGAGAAAATATGAATGCCGATTCGAGTGCTGCAAACGATTGGCAGAAAAATGTTTTACCTGAACTCTTAGAATGCTATTCAAAGGATTCAATTTTTAACACCGATGAAATGGGCTTGTATTACAGAGCTACCCCAGATGGCACATTAGCCAAAAAGGGTGAAGAAGTCAGTGGTGGTAAGAAGAAAAAGGAAAGATTAACTGTTCTGGTAGATACGAACATGACAGGAACTGAAAAATTACCCCTGCTAGTGATCAGAAAAAGTAAAAATCCCAATGTTTCAAAAACAAGAATAACAGTCTTCCCGTTCAATACGAGGCAAATTCAAATGCCTGGATGACAAAGATTTTATTCACTGATTGGCTGATGAAATTGGATGAGAAAATGAGACAACAAAAGAAAAATTTTGCTGTTGCTCAATCAACGTCCCACACCCCCAAAAGTGAATGCGACAACAAACGTAGAAATCCTGTACCTACCAGCTAATACAACATCTCTACTCCAGCCAATGGATGCTGGAATCATTCATTGCCTCAAAGTGCACTATCGCAAAAAGTTGATGAAAGAGCTAGTGGCACGACTGGATTCTGGGCAAGATGATACTATGGAAAGTGGAGTAAAGACTGTGATGGTTTTAGATGCCCTTTTTATGCTTAAAGGTGCTTGGGCTAATGTAGCCCCAACCAACATTAAAAACTGCTTCAAAAAAAGTTTTCCTACTCTCCAAACTGCAATAAGTCATGAATGTGAAGTTGAAACTGTTGAGGTTATCACCAGTTTGAATGAAGATTTTATTCAATGTGATAGGAACTTAGAATGTTTCTCAGAAGGTTCTGAAATCTCTGAAAATGAAGAACACGATCATGAAGTTGAAGAGATTTGTACGACAACCCCATTACAAGCCTTAAACATGTTAGATAGATGAAATAAAAAAGTTTTAGAAACCAATGATCTAAGCACTCTGGAATTAAAAGAAACCCAGAAAAAACTCTAAAATTTTATCATTCACAAAACTGCTAAAATACAAACCACTATTCATGATTATTTTAATTAACATAGGTGCTAACAATTTATGTACTGTACTTGTATAATTCTATACCTATGTACTGTATTTTCTTATTGTGATATGTTCTAATTTTCATGAAATTTTTAAATACATTGTACAATTTTATACATTTGTGTTTTTTTTCTTTTTATTACATTCATACAGTTAGTAGGTCCTTTTATCTTTCAATAACCTGTTGTACTATATGGTGTACACTGTACATGCGTATATTCTGGACGTATTCTATATAAGCAAATTATCCCCTATAAACAAATTTTTTATTGATCCCAAAAACTTGCTTATATCGAAGTTCAACTATATATATATATCAGTGGCGGCTCGTGGTAATTTTACTTACGCATGCAGTCACATGCATTACAGTGTAGTACATATTAGATAAGCTGTATTTTGTCTTTTATGGTATTCTTATGAGTTATGTAGTAACCGAGGATAGAACCAATATTATATTAATAATATTAATAATAATTTTAACTTTATTTTTTTAACTTAAATAATAATTTTAAATTCATTGAGTATATTATTTACGCATGCAGTGCATGCCTTGCATTCATTAAGAAGCCGCCCCTGATATATATATATATATGATGAATAAAACCACGAAGGAAAGGAAACACAAAACGGTGCTCAAGCGCTTTCATCTAATGACATCCTCAGGAACAGTGTTCCTGAGGATGTCATTAGACGAAAGCGCTTGAGCACCATTTTGTGTTTCCTTTCCTTCGTGGTTTTATTCATCATAAATATTTTTCACGTGTTACTTTCATGAAATAATGTTCATATACAGTGGGGGGAAATAAGTATTCGTACACCTGCAAAATTGTTTTTCAATAAACCTACAATCAAACGAATTACTTCAAAGTTGAACAAAAGATGGCTATTGGCATACAATTAATATGTATTAAACGAACGAACCAAAATTACGAATAAATAACTCGACAAATTAAATTTACAAAATTAGGTGGGGAAAAAAGTATTCGTACAAATTAATTTTCATAACTTAATATTTAGTTGCGTAACCATTGTTGCCAATAACTGCTTGTAGACGTTTTCCGTATGTTCCTACTAGTGCTTTGCAACTTTCTGTCGGAATTTTAGCCCACTCTTCTTTGCAAATAACCTTCAAATCGGCGATGTTCCTCGGGTTCCTCAAATGAATCTGCTTTTTTAATATTCGCCACAAGTTCTCAATCGGATTCAAATCAGGCGACTGGCTAGGCCACTGCAGCACCCTCACATTGTCCTGAACGAACCACTCCCGAGTAAGTTTGGCAGTATGCTTCGGATCGATTTCTTGTTGGAAGCACCATTCATCTCCAAGCTCCAACTGGTGGACAGAGGCGAACAAATATTCTTCTAAAATATCGAGATACAGTGCTCCATTCATTGTTCCCTCTATGACGTGAATTGCTCCAGTACCATTAGATGAAAAGCACCCCCATACCATGATGCTTCCGCCTCCGAACTTTACAGTAGGGATGGTGTTCTTTGGATCAAGAGCGCATCCATCTTTCCTCCACACATGACAAGCAGTGTTCCTTCCAAATAACTCTATTTTCGTTTCATCTGACCAAAGTACGGTATTCCAGAACTCTTTAGGCTTTTCTAAATGCTCACGGGCAAACTTCAAACGAGCATCTCTATGCATTTTCTTTAGTAGGGGTGTTTTCCTTGGATGGCGAGACTTCAGGTTAATCCTTTGTAGTTCATTACTGATAGTCCGTTTAGTGACCGAAGTTCCTGCAGCCATTAATTCTTAGTGAATCTCCTTGCGAGTCGTCATAGGGTTTTCTTTAACTTTTCTTGCCATCCTTCTCCCAGCTCGGGGAGAAATGTTTCGAGGAGCACCAGTTCGAGGAAGGTTGTGAGTAGTACCCATCTTCTTCCATTTCAAAATAACGGAGCCTATTGTACTGAATGGGATACTTAACCTCTTTGAAATGTCTCTGTAGCTCAACCCTTCATTGTGGAGCCTGATTATCTCATTTTTCTGTTCAACAGAGAGTTCCTTCGTCTTCGCCATGGCGACAACCTTCATGCATTAAGACTGAACTGAATGAGAGCTGCAGGAAATGACGTCATCATAACGTCGCAAACAGTGTTGGAACATTCCAGAAGACTCATGTAGATGCTAGAGACCTCTATTTGTCCTCTAGAGACCTCTATTTGTAACTTTTCCTAAGTGTACGAATACTTTTTTCCCCACCTAATTTCGTAAATTTAATTTGTCGAGTTATTTATTCGTAATTTTGGTTCGTTCGTTTAATACATATTAATTGTATGCCAATAGCCATCTTTTGTTCAACTTTGAAGTAATTCGTTTGATTGTAAGTTTATTAAAAAACAATTTTGCAGGTGTACGAATACTTATTTCCCCCCACTGTATATATATATATATATATATGTTAAACACAGACCGTGCATGGAACAAGGAACTCTTCTGGGAAAATTAAGTCCACTATAGTCCGAATAAGTAATGGTAAATGACAAATACCATAGTTATTCGGACTATAGTGGACTTAATTTTCCCAGAAGAGTTCCTTGTTCCATGCACGGTCTGTGTTTAACATATAATGTTCTCAGGGAACCATTCTGAGTTTGTATATATATATATATATATATATAAGAGGCAACAGCGGGGTTCAGGCTCAGCCTAACCTAACTTTAAAAGAAAAATAAATTTAATTTCCTGGTTATCATGTAAAATTTAAATTTGTGTATTTCAAAGATCTATTTATTATGGTCACTTTATTAGAGCAATATAAATTTTAGAATGCCACATTTTTTCCTTCTCTCCATGGGCCGCTTCTTTGGGCAAAGTCAGACTTGTTTTATGACGCCTGAGCGACCGAGTGCATTAAGCCACAAAGACAAGTCAGGCATCATTTCCGATGCCTTGCATCACACACATGAAGAAATTAAACTTTTACGAAATTTAATGTAATTTAAAATCAACATTAGTATAGCATCTGTCAAAACAATCGGATAAGTATATAATTTTGTCAATCTATTTTTTCAGAGAGAAAAGTGAGTTTTTCAGTTTACAAGTCAGGCATATTTTTAAGAGCCTAACATTATCTGGGTGCCAAATCTCATCCTCAGAAAGCTGTTTGAATGAAAATAGAGATATGTGGCAACTATGAATTGCGCACAACTTTCCTCATTGTCAGTTACCTCAGGGACTGTATCGTATTCATTTCAATGCATTTGAATTTTTTTTCTTTTGTGCTTTTTGTGTGCAAGTTTTTTCTTTTTTTATTCGACCTTAGATACCCATTTACAATGAAGTACATTTATAAAGATCCTGATTTTACTGCCTGCAAAAATGTCAAAGAACTGCTAAAATTATGCATTGACTAAGATTTAGAAAATGCTTTTAGCAAATCTGCAAAACTGTTTAGACTGATTTTAACTATACCAGTGAGCAGTGCATCCACAGAGAGAAGTTTTTCAACATTAAATCGAATGAAGACATATCTAAGGAACAGAACTGGTCAGGAAAGACTAGTATGTTTAGCAAGAATTGCAATAGAGAAAGAAATTGTGGTTTCCCTGGAGAGGGAAAAGATTCTACATGACAAGGTCATTGAAGAATTTGCATTGAAACTGAGGAAGTTGGAGTTTATGTATAAATGACTCATGGTAGATTAAATATGATGAAGACATTCTCTAAGGACATAATAAAATACAAGTTATTATAATTATTAAACAATTTATTTTAGTAGACTAAGTAATTTTTTAAAACAAAAGCCAAATTATTTAAAAAACAAAATTTACATATTCATTAATATGAACTCTATCAGTCATATCAAGCCCATAATGCTTGTGCCTGACCTATGTGAAAAGTCTGGCATCGCCCCTGATATATATATATATATATATATATATGGGAATCCCCGCAAGGGGGTTCTAAGCTCGTGCTCTTGAGTGCTCTTTGTGCTCGTTTGTACGTGCTTGTTCCTGGAGGTTTCACGTGCGCCCTCCCGGCCATAGCACCCAAGGATGATGGGGCTCGACCCTGCAGTCCTTGTCATCCTTGGTCTTTTTCCACTTCGACTGTCCCCTCCACCCTTTCTTTTTCCTCTGTCTTTCCTCTCACTTTTTCTTTGTTTTTCCGCTGAGATATGCCCTTTAAATAGAGGTGAATCGGTTCTTCCTGAACTAAAAAAAAAAATATATATATATATGGGAATGAACTCAGAATGGTCCCCTGAGTTTTTTATGATACACACAGACAGTGCATGGAACAAGGAACTCTTCTAGGATAATTAAATCCACTATAGTCCGAATAAGTAATGGTAAATGACAAATACCATAGTTTTTCTTTTTCATGATGCTAGCCCGACACGGGCAACGGGTCACTCGCAAAGAGGTCCCATAAATATAGCTTCCCTCAGCAGCTATCTGCAAAGCAGACAGGATCCAGCTTTGGGACATGGATAGCTGGTGAGGGAAGCTATATTTATGGGACCTCTTTGCGAGTGACCCATTGCGCGCGTCGGGCTAGCATCATGAAAAAGAAAAACTATGGTATTTGTCATTTACCATTACTTATTCGGACTATAGTGGATTTAATTATCCCAGAAGAGTTCCTTGTTCCATGCACTGTCTGTGTGTATCATAAAAAACTCGGGGACCATTCTGAGTTCATTCCCATCTTGAAACGGACATGTTATGTGCCTTGAAAAGTGGACGCTCAATTCTACCAGTTGAGGTTTAAGTTTTGGTTTTTGGCTAAAATATAATAGTTACCCCTTTTTCTTTTATGTATTCAATCTGACGTGAAGGCAGCGAGTCTTTTGCTTATATTGAGGTTCTAAATGTAGCAGGGCTAGGCTGCTTTAAACCCTAGATCCATGTCCCAAAGCTGGATCCTGTCTGCTTTGCAGATAGCTGGTGAGGGAAGCTATATTTATGGGACCTCTTTGCGAGTGACCCGTTGCCCGCGTCGGGCTAGCATCATGAAAAAGAAAAACTATGGTATTTGTCATTTACCATTACTTATTCGGACTATAGTGGATTTAATTATCCCAGAAGAGTTCCTTGTTCCATGCACTGTCTGTGTGTTCATATATATATATATATATATATATATATATATATATACCTTACCTAGGTTCCACGTGATGATTTCTCATTTCGCGAAGGTCAAGCGTGTCGCCCCCTCCTCTCGAGTTGGCCTGGTGAAGTAGTGAGTTGGATTCTTGCGCTCTCCACCTCACATAGCCAGGTATGCCCGGCTCATCGGGGATTGTTCTGAGCCAGGCGTCAAGTCTTCTTTTGAAGATTTCCACTGCAACTCCCTTCGTGTTTCTTAGGTCTTTGGGCAACTGATTAAATAGTTTTGGTCCTCTCACTACAAAACTATTTTCTTTCAGGGTTAAGGATATTCCCTGTCTCGCCTTCAATTTGGGAATATGACAGTCTACTGCTTCTACTTTCCACCGTTGTTTGGGGAGTTATGGGATTCAGAGTAAGATTAGGGACTAGTTTCTCCATTATTTTCCAAGTGTAAATAATGGTGTATCTCTCTCTTCTCCTTTCCAGTGAATATAGGTCTAGTTCTCGTAACCTTTCCCAGTAATTTAGTTCTTTGCACCCATTGATCTTGGCTGTGAAACTTCTTTGAATCCCCTCCAGCTGTCTAATGTCTTCTTTTTATATGGGGATGTTAGGACCGAGCAGTATTCTTCAGTTTGGGTATTATCAGGGTTTTCAGTAGAGGGATCATTACATTCCTATCCTTCGTTTAAAAGTTCTCAATATCTGACCGTTATTCTCTTTGCTCTGTTTACTGCTATCTTTTGTGTTTCAAATTTCGCATCATCTGTCATTACAACCCCTAAATCTTTTGCTCTGGAATTTCTCTGGACTTCCTGTCCATTTGGGGTATAATATTCCATGGACTTTAGGTCTTCTCTTTTTCCGTACCGTAATAGCTGAAATTCTTGGTGTTAAACTTCATATTGTTGTCTTCCATCCACTTGTAAATTTTGTTTATGTCGGTTTGTAGAGATCCTATGTCTTCTGGTTTTCGTATTTTTCTACTGATCTTTGTGTCATCTGCAAAGGATGTTACTGTGCTGTCTCTGGTAACATCCCTCATCTATGTCAGTTAGCATGATTATGAAGAGTAGTGGAGCTAATACCGTTCCTTGTGTACTGAGCTGAGGACCTCTGATTCTGATGAAGATACTCCTTGTACTGTAATGACTTGCCTCCGCTCACTAAGGAAATTATATATCCATTTCCCTACTTTTCCTGTTATTCCCATATATTTCAGTTTATGTATTATGATTCCATGGTCACACTTGTCGAACGCTTTAGCAAAGTCTATGTATAGTACATCCTAGTTTTCATTACTTTCAAGTGAATCAATAATGTTGTTGTAGTATTCCATTAGTTGTGACAGGCATGATCTGCCTGACCGAAACCCATGTTGGTTATCATTGATTTTTTTCTGAGTTTCCAAAAAGTCAGATTTTCTGTCTAACAATTCTTTCAAATATTTTGGTGAGATGAGATGTAAGCGACACTGGCCCATAGTTTTTGGCCTCAGATCGATCTCCTCCTTTATATATTGGGACTATGTTCGCGCTCTTCAGGATGCCCGGTATTTTTCCCGTGTTTAATGATCGTCTCCATATCCAGTATAGGGGCTCAGCGATTGCATTCTTGCAGTTTTTGATCAGTGTGGCATTCCATTTATCCGGTCCTGCCGCTGAGTGTGTTTTTAGTTTCCCTATAACTTGTGCAATATCCTCCGTCGTAGTCAAAATCCTTTATACTTTCCCCTTGTGGTTCTTCTTCAAAGAACGCGTTTCTATCGCATATCATATATATATATATATATATATATATATATATATATAGCAGGGCCGGATCTAGAAGTTGCGAGGCCCTAGGCCTATATATATATGAAAATATGGACTTAATTACACTGGGGAACAAATTAACTTTTTTTTTTGTTTCTTGGATGTGAACAGGTCGGTCTTATAGGATTTTTTCCGCTGATTCCGAATATAGCCGTAGAATTTCTCTATCACCCAAGGTTACTGAGAAAGTTGTATTTTAATATTTATTCAAAAAGTGTATAGAAGTTAGTAAAAATACTTCATAAAAAATTATATTAGTGGCAGATTGGCATTTAAAATATTCTTCTTAAAACTTCTTTGTCACTGATTTTCTCTTGTAGTTTTCATTAGGAGCTTCTCGCATCAATGTCCAGCAGTAATCAGCTAACATTGCCAGATCCAACCTCCCTTGGTAGCGTTTCTCCATAGTAGCTATATCTTGGTGGAACCTTTCTCCATGCTCATCGCTTACGTCACTGAGGTTTTCAGGGAAGAAATCTAAATGGGAGTGCAAGAAATGGATTTTTAGTGACATATTACATCCCAATAACCTATATGCTTCAATCATGTCCTGCACTATTTTTTCATAGTTAGAGGCTTTGATGTTCCCTAGAAAATTTGTAACAACATTCTTCATGGCCTCCCATGCCACTTTTTCTTTTCCTCTCAAGGCATCATCAAACTTTTGATCTTTCATGAACTCTCTGATTTGGGGACCAACAAAGATCCCTTCTTTTATCTTTGCATCGCTAAGTCGTGAAAACGTTTTCTTCAAATATTTGAATGCCTCATCTTCCTTGTTCATTGCTTTGACAAAATTTTTCATGATGTGAAGTGGCGGTAAGTATATTTTCTTGGGGTCAACTAAGGGTTCATGAGACACATTCTTCAGTCCTGGGATACATTTTTGACGAAGTGGCCAATCCTTTACAAAATAATGTGAATCTCTGGCTCTGCTGTCCCATTCACAAAGGAAGCAGCAGAACTTCGTATAACCGAGCTGCATTCCCAGAAGAAGCGCGACGACTTTTAAATCCCCACATATATACCAACGAAACTGGTCATAATTAATCTGCTGAAGGATGCGTTTCATATTTTCGTAAGATTCCTTCACGTGGACAGCGTGCCCTACAGGAATGGAAGGGTATTTATTTCCATTGTGAAGTAGTACAGCCTTGAGGCTTAGCTTCGAAGAGTCAATAAATAAACGCCAATCTTCAGATTTGTGCTCATGACCGAGAGCTAACAGCAGTCCATTTACATTACAGTAGCATAAACCACCTGACGAGGAGAAATACTGCATCAGATCTTTTTGGCGAGTGCGGAACGCCAATATGCTTGTATCTTTTGCCAGCAAATTCCATTCACGTAACCTGGAGCCCAATAATTCCGCTTTCTTTTTCAGAAGGTCCAAATCTCTCACGAGATCATTCAGAATAACCTGTGTTATCATACGTGGTTTATTTGATTCAGGTTGCTGAAAGTCTGTATCTTTAGTGTCATCAATTTCCATTGGTTTCAACTTCAGACTCTTCATCCAGTGTCCACGACTTTGGGGGAGTTGGAATTGGGTTATCATCGTCATGTAGTACTGGTCTCATGGCAGATGCAAGATTTCAGTATTGAATTTAATGTTTATTTTTGGCAGAGAATCCTGAAACATTAGTCATACAAAAATAGCAATCCGTTAGGTGATGCTTGGGCTCTCTCCAAATCATTGGTATGGCAAATGGCATAGATTTGCAGGTACCTTTAATCCAACCCCTAAGAGTGATGGCACAGGAAATGCATGAGATATGAGGTGCCCAGGATTTGTCTTGGTCGACTACCTTACATCCAAAATAAAGTTCGTAAGCCTTCTTCACGAGTGGGGTCATCGTCTTCCTCTGTGCCATTATGGTCAGTTCTCCACATACGTAGCAAAGTGTATCTCTGGGATTAATACAGTTTCGATTCATGCTGGCGGAAAATTATTGAAATCATGGAAAAAATTTTGGAATGAAAAACCAATTTTTTCTACTATGAAAATTTTTAAAATTTGAGCAAAACTTGAAAAAAATTTCTTTTTTTATTAAAAATCTGTTTCTTTAAATAGCTATATTTTTTTAATACAAAAAATACTATTAAATATAGTTAACCTGGATAAAAAGAAAGTAAAATTAAATTAGTACACTTAATTTTAACTAATATTTTGGGAAAACTTTGAGTACATGGAAATATTATTTTCTCAAAAACTATGGGTGATAGAAACATTCTGAAACCATATTTGGAATCAGCATCAAACGTTCTATAAGAAACACCAAATAGTTTTCAAGAAACAAAAATGTTCTTTCCTAGTAAATGCAAAAAAACTTCACTTTTTTTTCTACGTGAAGGTCAAAATATGAAAATAAAAACCCACTCTAATAGACAGAGTTTATTTCCACGACAGTTTCGACGCCCACTGGCATCCTCCTCGGGTGGATACAGAAACGCGAATGAACCAAAACAAGAGGGAAAAGCAGTCCAGGGACCGACCGTTAAGAAATTCGCACCTAGGTTAGATCCCATTCTCCCAACACCGGAAGGGCATTTTCATTAAGTACATTCGCGCAAATTTTTTAAAACTATCTTCCTCTTCTAAACATACAGATTCTATTATATTTTTTACATAATTATTACATTTTATTATTAAATTTATTACATTTAATATTGCATAATTATTTATTACAGAAATTATAAATTTATTAATCATTGGTTATTACATTATTGTTTATTATACAGAACTTATAAACCAAAAAACGAATGAAAAAAGCCGATTAGGAAACATCCAGAACCAATGAGAAATTCGGCACCTAGGTTAGATACCATTCTCCCGACACTGGAAGGGCATTTTATTACAGGGTCCGCTTACAAGTACATTCCCACAAATTAAACTATCTTCTTGTTCTATACATACAGATTCTAATATTTTGACATAATTACTGCATTTTATTACATTTACATTTTTTAACATTTATTATTATTACCTTTACCCTAATTTTAATTTATAAATATTACCTTTATTATTACATCTGTTGCATTTATATTTATTTCCATTTATTACTTCCATTATTACATTTACTAAAGGCGAGTAAGGAAACATTCTAATCCAGAGACATTTAAGAAATTCACACTTAGGTTCGAACACGTTCCCACGACTCCGTAAGTGATTTTTTGACCAAGAATCTCATTAAAGGTCTAACTTATAAGTACCTTCGCACAAATTAAAATTATCTACTTTTTCTATACACACAGATTCTATTATTTTTCTTTTGACATAATTATTACATTTATAAAGTATCTTACTTGATTCCCATCTAAGCATGATTATTTTGGCTGGTGTGATAAAAATGGCATATTAGTATTACAACTTCTGAAGGCATATTGTGTTCTTTAATACGGGTTTCAATATTTCTTCCAGTTTCACCCACGTATCTAAATCACACTTTTACAGGGGAATGCTGTAGACGCAGGCTTGTTCCTCTTTTGCCACGTTATTCCTAACCAATTTACTTTTCACGCTAGACGAATATTTGAACGCCAAAGCAAACTTAAAATCTTTCGTCACGGTTTTACTTTTTCTAGAGCCGGCAATGTAAGGCAAACTCACATATTGTTTTTGGTTAACTGAAGGTTCCCAAGGGGCATAAAAAGATTTTCTGGCTTTAAAATACGCCTTACTGATAAACCACTCAGGATATTTTAAATCCTTAAAAATGTTCCAATCTTTGAATTTCCGGGTCCAGCAATGTGGGCTACAATCCTGAGTGCTCTTAGAAACATGGAAGAAATAATTGAGCTTTTATCCCCTTCATCATGATATGAAAAATAAATGAATGTACGAATTACAATGAGTAGGTTTTCTATAGACCGTGAAATTGGGCTTTCCTCTTTCGTTAATGACCAAAACATCTAGAAAAGGTAATTGTTTGTTGTTCTCTCCCATTCATATTTAAATTTAATAGAGGGAACAAGATTATTTAATGACTGAAAGAAAGTGTCAAAGTTGTTCCAGTGGTCAGGCCAAAATGATAAAATATCATCTACATACGAAACCAAATTAGATTCCTGGGACATTTGTTTGCAACAATTCCGACTCATAGTATTCCATGTATAATGTACTCAGTATTGGGGATAAAGGAGACCCCATTCCCATACAAAACGTTGCCAAATAAAATTCTTCACCGAAGGAGCAGGCATTATTGGTGACACAGAGTTTTATCAGTTCTAAAATACAGATGGTGGCATGCCTAGTTCTACGTTACATGTTGGCAATTTTCTATCTAAAAAACTAAGTACATCATCAATGGGAACTTTCGGAAACAAGGAGATTCTTGGTCAAAAAATCCCTTACGGAGTCGTGGGAACGTGTTTCGAACCTAAGTGTGAATTTCTTAAATGTCTCTGATTAGAATGTTTCCTTACTCGCCTTTAGTAAATGTAATAATGGAAGTATAAATGTGGAAATAAATATAAATGCAACAGATGTAATAATAAAGGTAATATTATAAATTTAATAATTAGGGTAAAGGTAATAATAATAAATGTTAAAAAATGTAAATGTAATAATAAATGCAGTAATTATGTCAAATATTAGAATCTGTATGTTAGAACAGAAGT